>CM036768.1:5604141-5685112 GCA_020796225.1 Arion vulgaris | reverse complement strand
ATCAAACATCCATACAATTGTCTCATCAAACATCCATACAGACTGTTACATCAAACATCCATACAATTGTCTCTATTAAACATCCATACAATTGTCTCATTAAACATCCATACAATTGTCTCATCAAACTTTCCATACAATTGTCTCATCAACATTCATACAATTGTCTCATCAAACATCCATACAATTGTCTCATCAAACATCCATACAATTGAGTGCTTGTGAAATGTTTGAAATTAATTTGTACAGGTGAAATTGAGTTGACTGAATCTACTACAAGACGATTTCTCTCATTATATCAAGATTTGACTTGAATGCATTGACTTGTTTATGATATCATCGCACACATGATGTGAGCAAGGTCCAGCAGTCACCCATATTCCTGTCGAAACATGTTAAATTGTGTGTTTGTCCGACCACGGCATTGTCCGAATGTGTCAAAATAAAATTAATAAATATATTAATTGCACAAGATATAAACATCAGACCTACATAACATAACCATAGAAAATATATAAAACGTTTCAAAATAAATTTTGCATTGTCTCTTCCCTCTAGTTCGCAATATAAGTTGGTACTAATTAGGCTCACTAAAATGTACAATTGTATTTTTTTTTGCCATTATTATGTTTAATCGTTAAATTAAATTATATAAATTTGGGGTTATTTTTGTAAAATATCATTTAGAAAAGGGATTTAATATATTTTACAATTTCTTTTAAATGAACTATAAATAAATATCACAAAAATATAATATATTATGCACACATGTATAAATGCTCTATTTTCTCTTTGATATCAAACACTGACATATTTATGTCAAACTTGAGCAATTTTCAAAATAATTGAAATTGAAAATTGATAAAACAATTGAAGGTCAGAGGGGCATAAGATGAATTCAAATTCTGAATTTAAATTTTAAATGATTATTCAATGAAGATATCACGAAAAAAATGTATTTTAAAATATATTTAATTAATTTCTTCTCTAAGGAGCGACCAACCCTAGATCGTATGAAGACATCTCGAATGCTTCTGAACCCACTATTGCATCCCTAGAAGGCTTCAACGCCCACAGGAAGATTGGTACAGCCAACTTTTTGAACATATTATATAAAATGACATTTGTTTAAATACTATTGCTCAATAACTGAATTGACCTGCTCAAAACAGATATATGCTTCAAGTGAACTAACAGTAGAAGAAGAACAATAGGGATGTGACTAGAAACCTATGTTTGATGACTTATGATACATAATAAGTAACAAGAACAAGACATTGAGAAACTAGTCGCAATCTACCCAAGACCAGCTGTGACAGTATCATAATAATCAATACTAAAGTCAGGACAAAATCATATGGCATGACATCCCTTATTATCTTCATCAATTGTCATCAACTTCACACTCCAATAATGTGAATCATTACATTGTATCAGATTGTGATATACAGTCTCCATCATGAAAATATGTGCATTCTATTAGTTTGTGCTATATAACCTTCAATAGGTGAATTAGTACATTGTATTAGAGTGAGCTATATTTCCTCTAGCATGTGAATCTGTACATTGAATCAGATTGTGTTTTTAGCATTCACAGTAAATGTGTGCACTGTATAATTTCATCCATCAGGTGAATCATCATTTTCAGTTTGTTCTATCACCATCAGTTAATCATATAAGATTTGTGCATCACCATCAGTGAATCAGTACATGTATCAGATTTTGTCTACATCCACCATCAGGTGAATCAGTACATTGTTTCAGATTTGTCTACATCCACCATCAGGTGAATCAGTGCACTGTATCAGATTTGTGTACATCCACCATCAGGTGAATCAGTCATGTATCAGATTTGTCTACATCCACCATCAGGTGAATCAGTGCAATGTATCAGATTTTGTCTACATCCACCATCAGGTGAATCAGTGCACTGTATCAGATTTTGTGTACATCCACCATCAGGTGAATCAGTGCACTGTATCAGATTTGTGTACATCCACCATCAGGTGAATCAGTGCACTGTATCAGATTTGTTCTACATCCACCATCAGGTGAATCAGTGCACTGATCAGATTTTTCTACATCTCATCAGTGAATCAGTGCACTGTATCAGATTTTGTCTACATCCACCATCAGGTGAATCAGTGCATTGTATCAGATTTTGTCTACATCCACCATCAGGTGAATCAGTGCATTGTATCAGATTTTGTCTACATCCACCATCAGGTGAATCAGTGCATTGTATCAGATTTTTCTACATCACCATCAGGTGAATCAGTACATTGTATCAGATTTTGTGCATATCCACCATCAGGTGAATCAGTGCACTGTATCAGATTTTGTGTACATCCACCATCAGGTGAATCAGTGCATTGTATCAGATTTTGTCTACATCCACCATCAGGTGAATCAGTGCACTGTATCAGATTTTGTCTACATCCACCATCAGGTGATCAGTCACATCAGATTTTCAATCCCATCAGTGAATCGACTTTAAATTTTGTGTACATCCCCATAGTGAACAGTGCATTGTATCAGATTTTGTTACATCACCATCAGGTGAATCAGTGCATTGTATCAATTTTGTCTCATCCCCACCAGGTGAATCAGCATGTATCGGTTTTTCTACATCCACCATCAGGTGAATCATCACTGTTCAGGTTTGTTACATCACCATCAGGTGAATCATATGATCAGGTTTGTTCTACATCACCATCAGGTGAATCATGCACTGTATCAGGTTTGTTCTACATCCACCATCAGGTGAATCAGTGCACTGATCAGTTTGTTCTACATCACATCAGGTGAATCAGTGCAGTGTATCAGACTGTACCATTTATTGCACTTCTGATAAACCTTTTTTGTAAAAATCATGTTACGGAAACAGAAGCAAGAGATACCATTGTTATAACAAGTGAAGATAGCGAGGTCAATGTGGCAACTTATTTCATGAAGGGGTGTGGGGGAGACGAAACCCGCAAGGAAGTCTCCACTCAGACGACTAACCTTCTTACACCCAAATCTCTTTTTGTTATTGGATGTTGGAATGTAAAAGCGCTATATCAGATCGGGAAAACTAGCTCAACATTCAGCATAAGAGAATGGTTCTTGGATTCTCCGAAAGGAGTTAATTCTTATTTTTCATGTTTGTTGGCCTACACGCTCTGATATAACCAATAAAAGGTTCGCCTTAGGTTGAAATGGGCGTGTCTCGGCTTAAAGAGGCTTTAATCCCCTAATAAACAAACAAACAACAATCAACATTTGGAAAGAAATCAAACAATTTGAAATTAATATTTTAGGCATCACAGAGGCAAGATGGACAAAGACGGGAAAAAAAAAGAAATTGGGAACGGGAGAAGTAATATGTTGGTCAGGCAGAACAGATGGGCAACACAAAGAGGGAGTCAAACTTATAATTAAAAACAGAACAGATGGGCAACACAAAGAGGGAGTCAAACTTATAATTAAAAACAGAACACAGTAATACTTTATTAAAATGGGAACCAATAAACGAGCGTCTTTTATATAGTAGATTTCATTCAAGATTTGCAAACATGTTGGTTATAGTGTGTTATACTGCAACATAAGATGAAATTAAAGATACATTTTATGACAGTCTACAAGCAATAATAGTAAAAATCTCAAAAAACTTTTGTATTGTTGATTATAGGAAACTTCAACGCACAAGGAAGTAATGACAACAGAGTCAGAGAAAGAGTAATGGGGAAACACGGAATAGGCATACAGTCAAACAATGGAGAAAGACTGCGAATTTAGTGAGACACATGAAATGATTATTGGTGAAATTATTTCCCCATACAAAATAATACTTAAGAACACATGGAGATCTCCAAACGGAATTCAAATAGACCACATTTTCACCCTGTAACGTTCTTCTGACGAAAAGTGGAGACACTCGCTGTGAGGGTGAGAAGACTGTCAGATGTTGGTAGCGACCACAATTCAGTTATAGGGAAACATGCACTAAAACTGAGGAAGGCTAAAATAGGGAAACAAAAACAACAGCAATTTGACATCATAAAATTGCAAAATCCAGAAGCAAAACAATAGTTCAGGCTTGCTTTAAAATCAATTTTAGATTATTACAGGAGGAGCCGGAAAAGACAATACACAAATTTAATGAAGCGATCAAGTTAGCTGGAGAGAACATATTTCGATACAGAAAATCGAAAAACGAAGAATGGATCTCAACAGAAACATGGGATAACATAGAGCAAAGAAAAGAGATAAAGAGAAAAGTTACTAAGTTTGAAATCACTCAGGATAAAGATAAAATTGCAACAGAATAGTCGCATAAGAACAAAGAAGTTAAATCAGGAGCAAAAGCAGTTGTATGTTGAACAGCTTACAACTGAGACGGAAGAGGCAGCCAGTAAACACGATATTAAATCTCTGTATCCATTACCAAAAAGTTGAGAAGAAACATGGTATCAAACCAAGATCTTACGCTGAAGACAGAGAATGGAGAAATAATCTGTGGAGAGAAGGAGAAAATCGAAAGATGGAAAGAGTTATTAAGCCACCCAAGTCCGACCACGCTTGCTAATATTGTGGAGGCAGCGGAGGGTTTGGACATAGACACCCAACCTATCTCGGAAGCAAAGGTTAAAGAGGCCATTAAAGTACAGAAGAAGAATAAAGCACCAGGCAAAGATGGAGTATGCACATACACGCTTGTGGTGAAAGAAGCTGAAACACCAAGGCTCCTGTATAGAATTCAAAATCATATATGGGATACAGAAATAATTCCAGAAGAATGGAGAATAGGCACTATTTTCTAGTTACCAGAAAATTGGACTTGAGAAATTGCAACAACTGGAGCTGAATAACCCTGTTATCATTAACAAGTCAAATATTTAGTAGAGTGATTCTTCAAAGAATGAAAGTAACAATGGTTAACAAACTTAGAATAGAACAAACAGGTTTCAGGAAAGGAAGATCAAATATAGACCACATTCCACACTGAGACAGATAGTTGAACAAAGCAATGAATGGAATAGTTCCATCTATGATTGATGAGAAAAACCATAAATGATAACAACAGAGGCATTCGATGTACACTTACA
This sequence comes from Arion vulgaris, assembly GCA_020796225.1. Taxonomy (NCBI): domain Eukaryota; kingdom Metazoa; phylum Mollusca; class Gastropoda; order Stylommatophora; family Arionidae; genus Arion; species Arion vulgaris. The sequence goes on along the minus strand of CM036768.1, from coordinate 5,680,022 downwards.
TCAGTTCTGGAAGATTTGGATTATACTGATGATATTACTCTTTTGGCCAGCAGATACGAGGATGATCAAAGGAAATTAGATATACTTTCCAGAACAGTTCAAACAATATGACAAACTAAATGTAGCATAAACGAAGGTAATGAGAAATAATCATAAATTTGAGAACTCAACTGTATTACAAAATGAAATTATAGTAGTCCAGGATTTTGTATACATGGGAAGTACAGTATCACAAGATGAAGACTCAGAAAAAAATATCATTCAAACAATCAATAAGACAAGACAAACGTTTGCCATGCTCAACAAAATTTGGGAAATAAAAGGACTAAATCTTAGGATAAAACTTAAAATTTATAGAAGTAATATACTGGGTAATATAATTCACTAGTGTACAGTAGTGAATGCTGGAAAATGACCCAACTGATAATAAACAAGTTGGAGACAGAATAAATGTTTAAGAATAATTCTGGACATTTTCTGACCAAATACAATAACAAATGAAGAACTTTTGAAACAAACTGATTGTGCATCCTTGGAGACGACGATGGAGGTGGTTTAGACATTTTTGTCATATTCCAGTAGGGGCATTGGCTAGGATAGCTCTCAGATGGACAGCGAATGGGAAGAGAAGGCCTGGATGTCTAATGAAAACATAGAGAATAACAGTGAGATTGGTACCCATTGGGAGCGTTAAGAAGTTGGAAGGGTTGCTGGATTGAAAAGTAAATTTGGGGGTGTTGAGGACCATCCACCGCCCTTACTCTGAAAATTCAAAGACCTGTACGTTCGCTTTATAAAAAAATAAAAACATTTGTCAATAACTATTATTTGCAAAGAACATTAGAAATGGACAATAAAGAAAAATCGATATTTGACGTATTCGAATACCATTGTTAAGAAAACGAATTCCGCTGAATAATATCTTGTCTGCTGCCGATGGTGCTCTGGCAATGGTTGAACTCTACAGCTAGTTGATTTAATATTTAAAAAAAACTGTTCCAAATGTAGTCGCCGTGCATTGTGTGATTCACCGACAACGTTTTGTCACAAAAATCTTACTTATTGCCATCATCGCGCATGACAGTATGCAATTACACCAGTTAACATGACGAGAAAATATTTTCGATGAAAGATTATTTAGAACGCTTTGTGATGAAAAAAACGAAGACTTCAATCGTTTACTATTACACACAGAAGTTCGTTGGCTGTCAACAGGTACCTCTCTAAAATGATGTTAGGAACTCTTTGAATCAATTAGAAAGTTTTTTTTTGAAAACAAAAACTATTCTTTAGATAGATTTTATTGAAAGGTTTAAGCAGTATTGCTAATATAACAGATTTATACAACAAATTTCATGAAACAAACTTACAATTGTAAGTAAATGATTCTAATTTGATCAAAGCAAAAGCAATTATTTTTGCATTCGTGTTAAAATTTGCGTTGTATTAACATTTGACAATTTTCTCAGTTTTAAGAGCTTTCTTCAATGGAAACTACTGATGTCCCTATTCTGGTTTATTGTCATCATTTGGAAGGACGAAAAGAAGGTTTTACAATACGTTTTCAGAATTTTCTCATTATGACCACTCCAGATTGGGTCATAGAACATTCTTCAATATTACAAATGCCTTCCGGTTTTCAAAACGGCGGCTAACTGTTGTGTCCCAGTATGGCGCCCGTAAAATTAAGAAATTCTCTCCTGATTCTTTACCGTGGTTGTTAAAATATTCACACGGAGCGCACATATTCTATAGTTAATATAGGATTACTATGTTTTTATGCTTTTTTCCCATTCGGTACGCGATGTAGATGGATAGAATCTGCTCTCTTGCAGGACGATTGCGTAGCAATCAACGACTAGGGAATGCTAACCCGAAATAAATGTTTGCAGAACCAGATGCGCCATGCCGTAAGGCGCATAACATGGCGTAATGATCCCTCAAATTGAGGAATGGGATAACGGATTATATGGTCGACACTCTGCCCTCGAGCCTTACCCACAGAGAAAGAATATTGGACCAACAAACACGAGGGTGGCCAAAAATAACTGCTGGTGATCACGCTGTCACTGTTGCTAAAGCAGAGAAGAGGCAGGACAATGACTCAGGAGATTCAACATAATCCAATGGATCGCCGAGGACATTTACACCAAATAGCAGGCCCTAGCAGTGAAAATAGAGCTTGCATGTATTGCGGAAACACACATGAAGCCCCGCCCCTGCCCCCACGCACACATATCTGTCCGAGGTTATTGGTTATACAGATAAGGCCACACGGAGAGAGGGGGCCGGAGCTCATACAGGCGAGTAACAAATACACTACGAAATAGATAAAAAATCAGCACAAATGGGGAAGCAGAAATCCTAGGAATTGACATCTTTGTAGACAACTAACAGATTCCAACTAACATACCCCTTATACTGGAAACCATGACACTGACCAATACAAACTGTCTAGTAGTGGCAGATTTTAACAGTCACTCAGAAAGGTGGGGATACCAAGACACCAATGTAAAGGGAAGGGGGTTAAAACAGTGGAAATAGATAACAACCTGCAGCTCAGGAATGGACTCGATGATCCACCAATCTTCAAGAAGATATAAAAATATGTCCCCCAGACCTCGTCTTTGCCACCGGTGATATAGCCCAGAATGTTGATCAAACCTTCATGTGACAGCTAGGAGACAGTGACCACAAACCTGTCAAACTCTTCTTGAAGATTATATGTTCCACCCCAAAACCAAAATAAAATGACCCAGTGGAACTACAAAAGAGCTGACTGGGCACAGTTTGCAAGGCTCAGCGACATCTACTGTGACCCTATAAATACACACCAAAAAAGATAAGGAACATGACAGACCTACTCAACATATCCATTTGGAGGGCAGCAAGAGCAGTGATTCCTAGAGGTGCAAGAAGAGACTACAAAACTTATTGGTCAGAAGAAGAGATCCAACATGTTGAAGATGAAGGGAGTCAGGCCAGAGAAAGAGTAGAAAGTGAGCAGAGCATAGACAGCAACATATCACTCAAGGCAGCCTAGGCTAAATATAGGGAAGCAGTTAAGAAAGCCGCAAGGCAGAGCTGGAGAGACAAGACGTTTCAACATGGACAGAGGTGAGTTGAAGAAGCACTCCACGGTCTTAACATTAACAAGTCACCAGGAGAGGATGACATCACAAATGAGATGCTCATCAATCTAGCAAGAAAGCCAAGAAAAAGCTGCTAAAAGTTGTGAATGCGAGCTGGAAAGTTGTAGAAATACCTAGTGAATGGACAGAAGCTATCACAGTGCCCAATCTAAAACAAGGAAAAGACAGATTAAATATAAGCAATGGTATACCAATTAGCCTCTTTAGGTGTGTTGGAAAAGTGATGGATATGCTTCTCAAAACAAGACATGTGGCAACTGGAACAAAATATATTGATACTACTACAACAGAGTGGATTCACTCAACATGGATCAACAGAAGACCAAGTAACTTACATTGCACAGGAGATCGAAGGTGGATTTCAAGAAAAGAAACACACACTAACGGTATGGATTGACATGGAGAAAGCGTTTGATAGGGTCTAGAGAGAAGGACTCAGAATCACACTGCTAAAACTCGGAATCAAAATGCGCATGTAAATCTGGATATGTCACTATCTGGTAATTAGAACAGCCGAAGTTTAGGACCAGGAAAAACATATCAGGAAGGCAATCATCAAACAAGTTGTTGCCCAAGGAGGGGTTCCTGTCTCTAACGCTACTTCGTTTTTGTAAATGATTATGGAAGACATCCCTAACAGAGTGCATGATGCAATCTGCGTTGATGATCTGGCCCTGTGGACACGAGAAGAATCTTCTTCTTCGAACGCTCCATATCGACAACTTGTCAACCACTTTGTGTGATTTGTATGATGTGATGGGAGCCTAAGAGCGATTGCACGGTGTGCCAGTTTTGCGCCTATAAGTAGGTCAGCACATCCGATTTCTGAGCTGCTTTTTATTTACTAGGGTAGCATCCTGGTGCCTACATCAGTCGCCTCTTAAGCCATGCATTGCAGGTTACAGTGGTATTGTTCTTGGTTTTCCTTGCCGGCCCCGGCATCACACGGGCGACGAGAAGAATCAATCGCAGTAGCCACCTCAAGGATGCAGGATGTAATCGCAGTAGCCACTTCAAGGATGCAGGATGTAATCGTAGTTGCCACCTCAAGGATGCAGGATGTAATCACAGTAGCCACTTCAAGGATGCAGGATGTAATCGTAGTAGCCACCTCAAGGATGCAGGATGTAATAACAGTAGCCACTTCAAGGATGCAGGATGTAATCGCAGTAGTCACCTCAAGGATGCAGGATGTAATCGCAGTAGTCACCTCAAGGATACAGGATGTAATCGCAGTAGTCACCTCAAGGATGCAGGATGTAATCGCAGTAGTCACCTCAAGGATGCAGGATGTAATCGCAGTAGTCACCTCAAGGATGCAGGATGTAATCGCAGTAGTCACCTCAAGGATGCAGGATGTAATCGCAGTAGTCACCTCAAGGATGCAGGATGTAATCGCAGTAGTCACCTCAAGGATGCAGGATGTAATCGCAGTAGTCACCTCAAGGATGCAGGATGTAATGAAAAACTAAAATTAAAATTTACCAGGTCTTGGCTGCCCTTTATAAATGAAAGGGGAAATCAACTTCACAGTCTTCAGCCTATCCAAGAAGAAACAATTGCTCAAAGTCAAGTTCAATGATCACCTAATCTCAATGGACGAATGTCCAACATATATGGAAATCATTATGGACAGCAGGCGAGCGTGGAAAATACAGATAGACACATCTGTGGGGAAAGCAAAGAAGAGAATGGGGATCATGAGCAAATTAGCAGGCATCATCAGAGGTGCGGGTTGTAGCATTCTGAAAACGATTTACACTGGGAGAGTTTGACCAGTACTTGAGTATGCCATATCAGTCTTGGTCATAATCTCCAAGACACACTTCATAAAGCTAAGCCGATTGTTAAACCAGGCCTCATGGATAATTACTGAAACCATATGTCTACTAACATAGAAGTACTTAAAACGGCCCTAGAACTTCAGCCAATGGAGATCATACGGAACATGAAGGTACTTCAACGATGAAAAAAATGCAATAAACTGGTAAACCATCTAATGCACCCGAAATAAACAGCTACCGTAGGGCAAGAGAGAAAAGGAGTAGTTTCATGGCAAACTTCAAAGAGTAAACTCACACAGGCTCAATATTGGCATTGGCTCATCCAAGACACATACAACCAGCCATAACCTCTCCTCCCTGGTCATACAGGCTCCAAGAGCGTAATGCCCTTAATAGAGCTGCAAAAATGACACTAGAACATATGGAACAAATACATGGATAAATTGTGCTTTTGGTCTGCTATCTCAGCAGTGCAATCTGAAAGGAACACAGAAATAAGTCATCGCTGGTCAATCGTAGTCCTGTTGGCCCATGATTCTAAGAGTATGGTAATGCAGTGGATACCCTCACACTGCAAGCTAATGGGAATGAAGATGCTGACAGACTGGCTAAAGAGGAGCAGGATGCCTCAAAATGACAACCTGGTCAGCTAGGAAGAAGCACAAATCATGGCCAGAGGGCACTACACAACAAAATGGGAAAAATAACCCACAGATCACAACAAGCATGATGCATATTACGAACTGCCCAAAAAGAGATCACATTCATCCTACTTCGCCTCCGAACGGGTCTCAACAGAATGAGAACAGAACTAAATTCAAGATAGGCAGAAATGACCTGTAACCCTGTGGTCTGACGAATATGACGACAGAGCACGTCAGACAGACATGTCCCCAGTATGCAGACAGAAGAGAGAGGTGGCTGCAAAGACAGATTCCAATATTATATCTACGCTTATGGGCTGCAGAAAAGAAGTGGTTTATTGTATTCCCATCACAGTATTTAGCTGAAAGAGGATTTATCATGGTCACCAGACTATTTACAAAGAAACGAAACAGATTGTTAATAGAGAAATGCGGCTATTTAAAATTATTGATGACATAAATGTCACCAAACATCGAAAAATTAGTTTCATCACATCAAGCTCAGCACTAATTAATACACAATAACATAAATTGTGTCAATGATACTATAAGAAATACATTAATAGTGGTATTATCTTCTAATAAAATAACTGAAAAATGTGTCCATTTTTATTCAATGTATAGTATGTACAATATAGTTTACACAAGGAGGGGGAGATGGGCGCTAGCGAATTATTCACTGAAAAAGTGGGTAGTCATTCAAAAAGGTTGGGAACCTATAATTTGGAGAGTCTCTTATGGTGATTCGAAATGATTATAAATCCTTTGAAGAAACAAACCTGGATTGCGTGTTTTAACTTCAGATTGTTTGTAAAATTTAGTTGAAACTATTATTGTATGCTATGAAAGAGATCGAGATTTCCAAACATACGTTATCGAATATTGTATATATTTTAATGCGTATACCGTAGACTTCCGGAAACGTTGCTGGCAAATTGTAAACAAAAATCGGATAGGACAGCCCAATTTAGTTTTGTTTATTTAAACCCGTTCAGAAAGCAATGGCAAATTACTGAACGTATAAGTGGTGCCTAGAAAATCAACGACTTGTTTACTGTAGTTGATGGCTACGTCCTTTGGGATATGCCACGATTTTCGATTTTCATTTTATTTAAAAACCTAATATTGATCCCTTTTAGAAAATGTCCACTGTTAATCTAATTTTGGTCGCATACGTGTTTCTGCCAACTTCATTTTGGTGGAGGCGTCAGGTAAAGATTCCACTGCCGGTCAGGAACGAAACCACGCACGCGAGAGTTTCTAAATTAGTACAATCATTTCACAATAGGTGGCATGCGAGTCGTTTCGACAAATGATTCATATAGCGTGTTTTCGATTTTTGGGATTTTATTTCAACACTTTTCAGCGCCACCTTCAAATTATGTTCAAATTTCCTTAAAATTCAATTTCAAATTATGACAAGTAGCATCTCGACATGAAAACAAACACATCCTGTAAATTTCCGCTGAATCGGTTCAATAGTTTCCGAGTCTATACAACACAAACAGACAGACAGACAAACATTGATGTATACATATATATATATATAACAGATTATGGAAGACATCCGCAACAGATTGCAGATCGCAATTTACACTGATGATCTAACACTGTGACACGATATGAAAGAATAGCAGTAGCCACCACAAGATTGCACATTTTAACCCTTTGTATCCTGAATTATTTTATCTATAACTTTGTAACCATTTTATTTTTCTAAATGGTATATTTTAATACATATACAACTAAGATATGAGTCTGGGAAAAAACAAAAATTTGACGGTACTTAAAGGTCTATCTAAAATAACATTGCTTGTTTCCCAGGTAGGTGGCGTGAATGTTTGGAAGCGATCTGGGCATGCGCAATACATTTCCTTTGTGTCGATTTTCATTAGTCATCCATCTTGAAATAGGGACTGGACACTGCCTGCATGACGTCTACTATTTGATCGTTATTTTACAGTTTGTTGAGTGCTACATATTTTTAATCAACTACGTATTATACAGGTAAGCATTTGATATATGTGTCTTCTAAATTGATAGTTTATTTTTAATTGTACGCACTAAAATATGTCATGGTACTTATAAGTACCGCCAGGTCGGAAGTGGGTAAAACTCGGTAAACCAAGGATATGAGAAATGTTAACTTTTGAACCTAATCATCATCATGTGATAGACTTATTTTGAACCTAATCATCATCATGCGATTGACTTATTTTGATAGCAAGTACTAAATATAATTTGTGTGTGTTTATATGATTTTTATTTTTTCTAGGTGTCATGGCCTGTAAACGAAAATATCTGACTGAGGAAGAAATTGTCATTGCCCTAGAAGAAGATCTCCCATCTGATATTGATACACCAGTAGAGAGCAGCTCGGATGAGGAACTAGAGAACAACCCTAATGTTGTCGGTTCTTCTGAATCTCAGAATGTGCAACTTTCTGATACTAGTTCCAGTGATGAGGAGACATTTTCAGTAATCCAAAGGAACTGGAGAAAGAAACCAATCTCAAAGAGTCTGCCAGTTTTCTCTAAGGAGGTTGGGCCAGTTCTCCAGCATTTTGTGGGAAAAGAGACTGCAGCAGATATATTTCTCACTGTGCTATCAGAATCCACAATTGAAAATGTAGTTTTTCAAACAAACTTGTACATTCAACAAAAACAGTTAAGAGTGAAACCTGTTGACACAAGAGAAATGCTTTCATTTATGGGTCTGCATTTCTTTTTCGGCTACCATAGGTTACCACACATGAGACATTATTGGTCAAGGACATGGATTTTCTACTCCAATTGTACCTAAAGCTATGCAGCGTGACAGATACTTTGAGATTCTTGCGAATCTTCATGTAAATGATAATAGTGCAATTCCGAAGGACAATTGTGACAAACTGTTCAAGATTAGACCTCTTATTCAGGACCTGAATCGCAATTTTTAGATGCTCAGACTACCTAATGAAGTTCAGAGCATAGATGAGAGCATGGTTCTCTTCAAAGGGCGTTCATCGCTGAAGCAGTATAACCCCATGAAACCAATAAAGCGGGGTTATAAAATTTGGTGTCGAGCCGATATGACTGGCTATGTCTATGAGTTTGAAATTTATCAAGGGAAATCTCAAGACACAAATAATTCCAAAGCCAGATTTGGATTGGGAGGCAGTATAGTTGATAGACTGACCCACAGTTTGAGAGGATGTGGCTATGTGGTCATGATGGATAACTATTTTACATCTGTAGAACTGTTTGAGCACATGAAGGCAAACAAGATATTTGCATGTGGAACTGTTAGATCCAATAGGAAGCATCTCCATAAGCTTCAAGAGGATAAGAAGTTACAAAGGGGAGATTTTGACTACAGCTCTACAGAGCAAGGTATTACCTTCTTCAAGTGGAGAGACAATAAATGTGTTCACCTTTGTCAAACCTACCATGGCAATGAAGCTACAACTCTGAGTCGACAAGAGCGGAACGGGACTAGAAAAGACGTTGTAGCACCTGCTATAGTTGGGGACTACAATTACTCAATGGGAGGCGTGGACAAGGCAGATATGCTCCGATCATTATATGATCCTGATAGAAAGTCCAAAAAGTGGTGGCATAGATTGTTTTTTGCAATGATTGAAATGGCATACGTCAATGCTTTTATAATTTACAAAGAGATCCACCATGAATCAACACTACTTGAGTTTCGAAGAAACTTGGCGATGGACTAATCGCTCAGGGAAAGATCCTGTAGAAAAAAGAGGTCGTCCTTCAATCAGCACCACACCAGAGCAGCCAAGAGAGAAGGAAGAACAACTTTCTGTGTCTAAAGACATCAGAGGACAAACCTAGGAGCTCACTGGCCTACCTTTGTTCAAGAAAGGGGGAAAGGGGTGAAATGTCTCTACAAAAAAATCCAGTCCAAACCACATTCAAAATGTTCATTTTGCAATGTATTTTTGTGCTGCAATGAAAAAAAGAATTGCTTTTATGAATACCATGTATAGATATGCACATAAGCAGATGTTTTCATAAAAAATAAAAAAATAAAATAAATTATGTGTTGGTTCCTGTTGGTACTTTAAAGTCCCAAAAACAAATTCTAAAATATTATTGTTAACATTTTTGTTTTCCCAGACTCATATCTTAGTTGTATATGTATTAAAATATACCATTTAGAAAAATAAAATGGTTACAAAGTTATAGATACAATAATTCAGGATACAAAGGGTTAATCATTCTCTTTGTGAAATATGAACAGCCAAACATCAGAACGTAATGTACGTGCACCAAACCTTCAGCACCTATTTGAGATCAGTTGCTTATCCTTCGGTGTGGTGTTCGATTTCAGCCAGCTATTGTGTACGGATTCGCTTCTTCCGCTAGACTTAGACTGTCCCCAGCCCGACCCACAAGGCAGTGGGCTGCTATTTTTTTTCAGGGCAGCGACCCTTAGACGGCCTGCCCGCCCGGGCTTATGAGCACCATCTTCATAGCAAACCAGTCGTTTTAATGAACACCTTGGTTTGCCACCCGTTCAGGTTTGTTTACGGTTTGCTCCGCTAGCCTTTGATTGTTTCCAATCAATCTACAAGGCAGCAGTAGTTCCTTGCGATCGGAAACGCGCACTGGTTATGCCTCTGCTGGACTTTCCCGTTGCTCTGTACATTTGGGTGGGACGCACACCTGCCTACGATGCTGCTGCGATGATGCTGTGATGCTGCTGCGATGCTGCTGCGATGCTGCTGCTACGCTTGCACTGATTTTGTCTCTGCTAGGCTTACCAGTTGTTCTACTGAGTGGGACGCGCACCCTCTTGCCGTGCCTGCCCCTAGATGAGGCCCACTATGACTTTTGCCAGCGTGCGTGTTAGCCCTCCCCTGATGCTCTGTCACCATCATCTTTTTCGTGCTCACATTTTCGCCACATGTGGCGCCGCCCTTGCAGCCGTGTGCGCGCTCGCTTTGCCCTGGGGCCTACCTCGCCGTTTCCGTCAATTTCTGCTGGGCTGTCCGAGATCCGAGTTTGTCCCATGTTGTCTACGTGCAACTCAACTCATCACCCGACATTCTCATCGGCTCTAGAAATCCCTCAACTAGAGTGAGAATGCGTGGGCTCCGAAATTCGCCACACTCGGGTCAACCTCTCTTCGAGTGATGTGATTCGATTCGAGCGCGCGGTCCAACTCATCACCCGGCATTCTCATCGGCTCAAGAAACACGCAACAAGAGAGAGAATGCGTGGGTTCGAGTTTCGCCCGCGAGGTTCCACATGTGTCGTTCAATTTTTCCCTTCAACCGGAGAGGCGAGCATTAATAGTCACTCTGGGAGTTCGCTCGTCTATGTTGCGAGCGGATCCCATCAAGCATGACTACCTTTGCATCTCTACTTATACCAGGTAGCTCTTCCGATCCTTGCAGTTTACTCAAGGGTGGCGCTAGCAATTATTCACTGAAAAGGGATCTCATTTAAAGAAGGTTGGGAACCTATGATATAGATAATGTAAGCCTTGTCCGAGTGTCAAATTCAGGAAATGATCTCATTCTCTCTCTCTCTCTCTCTCTCTTTCTCGATCGTTCTTTTTCGTCCATGTTTATTGTTCTAATTGTGAAATAGAATGCCTTTAAAAAGTGTGAAATTTTTCCAAACAATTCAAGTACTAATTGGAGCTCTAGTGCTTATCCTTCGGTGAAGTGTCCAATTTCAACAATCGTTTACTGGGTTCGCTCTCTATTAGCCATTTGCTGTCCCCAGATAAACCCACGAGGCAGCAGATAAGGAAATGATCAGGCTTTACCTGGATATTCAGACATAATAGTCACATACATCTATATTGAAAATCTTAAACACATTAGTAGCATGTTGACGACGTCAGAAAAAAATGTATACACATTTTCGAAGCAGAAATATATATATATATACCACCATAATCAAGTTTCATATTCTGTTATATTTCAATCAAATTATAGTAGCAATGTGTAGTATGATATTTTTCTTAAAAGATGGGGTCACCAGCATGCAGCATGACCATCAATCGTACACCTAAATGTTTCACCAAATTGTAGCCTCATTTATCATGAAATGAACGCCACACTTACTAAAGATATCACCAAGATAGTCTCAGACCTCATAAACCGCTGTACTGTTCCTCATGATACATTCTTATCTATTCCAAATAAATCCATGTAAATGTAGATGCCTCAGCTTTCATGGAGACTATTTGTTATGGATGTAGTTCCATGCCGGTAAGCGTATGTGCACATGGTTGCCCATCTCACTAGTTGACCAGAGTCTCTGGTAAGAGGTGTGTTCTTGTCTCAAACATTCCATATGACTAAAGGTATTTACATCTTTGCCTTGTCCTTGTAGTTTTCTCATAAAGTTTTTCTGATATCACTGAATTTGTAATTGTACTTTTCCACATGACATGCCCAAATAATCTTGACTGACTACTTCTCATTTAACTAATCAATATGTTGTTTGCATTTCATACTTGAAGGATAGTCGTATTTTTTTTTCTGTCCGTCCATGGTAATCTTTGTATTTTTTAATAAGCTATATCTTATCGTGGCTGGACCGAGCAAAGGAGGTGAGTCAACGTGTATGTGCTATTCAGGACATCTATCATGGAGAAGAGTGGATACCAATACCCACTGAACACAGACAATCTTTTGTAGTAGTCACCACGATGAACAAACCAAGTCGAGATTATCTGCCCACAATAGTCAACGCAGAAATCGAATCGGCGGAATGGTTCCCAGACATTTGTGCATTTGATATTAGCACATTGACGGTTGCGTACCTTACAGTAGCTCACTTGACCGATGCACATATAGACAGTTGTACACATAGACAATTGAAGATTTTACAGAACATAGAGAACTAAACATAGACAAATATAATGTTGTTTTATTAGTTTAATATGAGATGAAGCACGGTAAATCTGAAACGGAGATGTAAAATGTAGCAAACTATCCTCGAATATTGTCGCGTTGACAGGAATTTACGTTTTCGCCACTAGACTTAGTGTGAAACTGAAACTAACATTGTTGTTTGTTATTTATTGATCGTAGTGGATTATGTGACAATCTCTTGCCTAGTTAAACAAATTAGCAATGTTGATGAGTTATAGTTTGTTACATGCTAGAAAATAAGTTACTCATCTTTAATTCAACAACTGATTTCTAGGACAAGGCTATAATTTGTTGTTCGAGATGCAATGTTTTGTTTACTCTATTGTAGTTGTTAGATCTTGTTTATTTCTACGTTTATGTGATTTTCTAGTAGGATGTAAATGAATGTTCATACAGGTTGTCTGATTGTTCAAATTATTTATTTATTCATTTCTGCTAACAATTATATTTGTTTCTATTGTTTGCCAAATCCTGTGGGAAGTGACCAGTCATACGACAGCCTTGACAGTGATCCAGAGGATATATTACCCCTTTTCGACAAGCAAAACACCCCAGTCTTGTCTTTCTCATCTCATAGTATGGAAAAAGATGTGATTGATAAGTGTATTATGACTTATTTTAATGTATGTTAAATGAACACTGTGTGCTCGTAGTTATCTAAGGCCTAGCTGCTTTTCCATGCATTTTATAAAGTAGCATTTACATTTTGTATTTGAATTCTAGTCGTAAATGTATCTGCTCTCAAATAATATCACAACCTACTTTTATTCATCTACAGTCAGTTTCTTCAAGCTTTATTTTGGCACAGAATTGTTGCAGCAGATGTACACTTTTACAAACCAGCAAGCAGCTGCAACAGGGCACACACTCCCGAGGAGACCCATATATACCCAGACGGATCATCAGACACGACAGCAGGAGGGGCCAGAACCATCATCATACTCCAAGACGGCAGACACTAAAAATTAAAGTGCCACTGGAGAACTCTCAACAAATTTTAGAGCTGAACAACATGCAATTGTGGACGCCTCAAAAATACTGCAGCAAAGAAACATCCAAAACAACAAACGTGTCTTCCTTTGTGACTACTTGTCAGTCCTGCAGGCCACATAAAGAGAACCACAAGCTAATATGGAAAGAGAGGTGACACTACAGTGTGCATACCAGACAGAAACTCCAACTGACATAGCTTCATAGAGGCAACATATCTCATGGTTTAGACGAGCATACGAATCTGAACGCAAAGAACATGCTGTTGTAGATTTTGTTCATTTTGGTGTATTTGAGTGTTATTTTATCCATATGTGATAAAGAGTAGTGATGAGAGGACATAACCTTGTCTGGCACCTGATGTAATATAGAACCAGTCAGTCATTCCTTCTGTTGTTCCTGCTGTACTCTGGCCATGATATTACCATAATAGTTGTCTCTGGACGCCATATTCTCCCAGGATTTTGTTGTACCCACTTTTTCCCTGATCGCAACTGGTCTCTTCTTGTTACCCCCAGCATTCTACAGTCACTTCACCTCTGTTGGGACTAGTTTTCTTCTGTCATTTATAGTAAACATCCAGGTTTGATACTGATAGCAAAATATTGGGAGAAAGATTGTGTTGAACATTATTATTTTTGTGTTTATGTTTGCATTTTAAAATAGGCCATTTGTCCTATCATTTGATTTGCTGCATCTGTGTTGGATTTCATTAGTTATTCTTCCTTGTTCTGCAAAAAATGCTCCCTAGGTATGTAAAGTCTATGACTTGTGATGGACAATTGGTGGAGATATTGGTAGTCGTTTTTTCTCTTTAGCGAATGTCAGTACTTTGGTTTTGTCGCTGTTTATTCTAAATGAGAATGTAATAAAAAAATTGTTGCTATTCTTGATCCTTTTTTTTTGTTCTTTCCAACCATATTATATGCTTAGTTTCAATGTTGTTTGTAATAGAGCGGGTCATCAAAAAGGTTCAAATAACAAAAAACATAACAATATTTAATGGTTAATAATATTTAATTTCATAAAAACAATCAAAATATGCAAAGAAAAACAGATAACTTATCTATAGCAGCATAAAAACAATCAAGATATATAAAGATTTGCTTGACTTTGAAAAGGTTTGCATCAGCATAGTTCACATTGCATTTTAAAATGCAGAAGTCAAGGGTGTTATAAAACAGATGCCAGTGAGAGTTGGAAATGACTAAAAACATAGAAAGCTAAAGACATAGAAAGCAAGTTGATCAAAGAATATCCAAGCAGACATTAAAGACATAGAAAGCTAAAGACATAGAAAGCAAGATGATCAAAGAATATCAAAGCAGACATTGAAGCGGGATGCAAAGGGTTCAAGAAAGTGAAGACGGTCTAGGTAGACCCTGAAATGAACATTGCTGAAAATTACTGCAAATTTGCCATCCGTCTAAAAAACAAAGCTTGTCTTGCTTCTCTGCATAGCCCTGCACAACGTAAGTAACTTGCTGATGCAGAGCTTCATACTTCTTCTTCTTGACATCTGGCTGTCCTACTCTAGCTTTTTCCAATGTAAGCTTGCGACATACCAGATCTCTTTCAAGCCCATCCAACAACAACCAGATACTTGGATGGCTATAATGAGAAAATAGAGTTCAGTGCATTATGAAAGCCTTCACAGCAGTTTGTTGTTTTAGGAGACCTTTCAGCCAAAGCTTCATGGTGATTCCAAACTCTTAACGGGAATTGGGGATCTCTCCACCGGCACCTTCAATGTAGGTGGAGAAGAAGTATGACAAAATTGCATTGTATCTCTCTTCATCTGGAAAGGATTCTGCAAGCAGAGCAAATACAAGTCTAACCTCATTGCTTGGCACAAAGGCCTAGCCTTTTTATCTTCTTCTTTCTTTTGTCGTCACACTGCTACCGAGTTGTTGCCAGTGTCATGGTTTTCTTTATTTTGTTTTGCGCTGTTATGGTGGCTTGTGTGATTGTTATCTTTGCTCTTTCACAGGATTTTGCTACGCCATCTAACCATCTTTTCCGTGGTCTTTCTCTTGCCTTCTTTTCCGATGTTTTTTTGTAGAAGACTCTGTATACTGTGGAGTTTGGATGCATTCTTATTAAGTGGCCAAACCACTTCATTTTTGTTTCTCTATGTCATGATTTGTACAATTTCTGTTCAAGGTGTCAATATAATGTTGTAGATCTTGTTCATTTTGATGTATCAGGACACTGATACATTTATTTCATCATTATCTGAATTTGACTCTTGAGTTATTGTATCCATATATGCAATAAAGAGTAACCAATCACATTTCTCGCAGTGGTGCCAACATGTTTTATAAACTCTATCATTTTTCTCATTGCAATGAAATTGCAAATATTGTGGGCAGGAACCGTGAGAGTGTGAGGATGGTGCTTCTACAATATTGCCATCTTTTGTTTTGTCAAAAGCCTTTCAGCGGCTGGATTTACACTCTCTGCATCTCCAAGTTATCACACCAGTTGTTTTATTTTCTTTAAATTTGTTGTACTCAAAACCAAGATACGTCAAAACAGTATTTTCTTTCAGATTTGATGAAAATTCCATCTCGACTCTAAAAATAAAAGAACATTTAAAAATATATTAATAATCAATACTGTGATATAAATATCAATATTGTATTACTGGGATCATTTATGATTTCATTTGTAAATCAAGAATAATATGGAGATGTATTCATTTATACCAACCATTCTAACTTGTAGTGGGATAAATAAAAAAACAATTTGAATACTGTTAATTATATCATCTTATTAATGCTATGTAGCAATATTGTTAATTATATAATCTAGTTAATGCTGTGTAGCAATACTGTTAATTATATAATCTAGTTAATGCTGTTTAGCAATACTGTTAATTATATCATCTTATTAATGCTATGTAGCAATATTGTTAATTATATCATCTTATTAATGCTATGTAGCAATATTGTTAATTATATAATCTAGTTAATGCTGTGTAGCAATACAGTTAATTAATAAACCTAGAATCATCATTATAAATCTACGAATAAATAAGCTGAGGATTGAGCTGCAGATAGTAGCTGTCTATACTCGATTCATCATTCATTATAAATCTACAAATACATATTTTAAATAAGCTGAGGATTGAGATGCAGATAGTAACTGTCTACACTAGATTCAGAGACACTAAAATATTACGTATATAAATATTTTAAATAATTTGCTGCTGAGGTTTGAGTTGCAGAGTAGCTGTCTACACTAGATTCAGCATTATAAATCTACGAATAAATCAGCTTAGGATTAAGCAGCTGGTGTCGATCATTAGTATAGCCATTATTGTTAAGAGTTTTCATATTTACACTTACTGAATATGAAAATAGCAAAGAAATATCACTTCTTATACTAGGTAACAGTTGTACCGACGACTGTAGGAAATGGAATATGCGCAATATCCTATTGCGCAAGTAGCTATATGTGCATCGGTCAAGTGAGCTACTGAAAGGTACGCAACTGTCAATGAGCTAATATCAAATGCGCAAATGTCTGGTTACCAGCGAAATATGCTGTGGTCTTCACTGATGGTTCTGTTATTTGGCAGTCGAAATGCATGGACCTTCACGGTTAGAGCGAAAGGAAAAGTTATCACAGAGGCAAGTGGCGCATATTCGACAACAACCAGCAGCATGACTATGGAGGTCATGGCGGTGACAAAATCCATGGAGTGGCTACAGATGCATACATTCCCTCACGTTTTTCATGCTAAGTGACGCTGCGAGCATGATACAGATGATCAAGACCGGTTATGTACCAAGGTAGTGCATGCAATTAATACAAAACTCGACAATCCAGATACTTACCTTAATATTTGTACCAGGTCAGGCTGGGGTGAAGGGCAGCGAGAGAGTAGATGCACTGGCAAGCAATGCAACAATTGAGAATGGGTCTTCCATGGACAGAAGCGACATCATCAACGCTCTCAGAGAAAGATACGCACTGAAGATTTCAACGATGAAGATAAAGGGTAGTCACTATCTCGGCTGCGCAAGTTGTGCATACCAATAGGTGCGGCAAGACGGGAAAACCACGAGGGAAATCCCAGTAGATACATCAATCTACACAGAGCGAGAGTTGTTAGCCTAAACACACTGAGATTCATGCTTGGGAGAAGATCGGAGCAATTATGAGAATGTCCGATGTGCGATAAAGATGATCCGCAAATGAACAATAGTGTTTATGTTTGGTGAATTAAATAAAATGTCCCTGGCGTTGTTCCACAAATGATGTTATTATACATTCAAAAGATGTGGTGCAATCCATAAAACATGTATACATATATGGTTTTCTTTTTGAAGCTACAACACACAAGTAGTTGTACAACTTTAAATTTGAATTCGTTGTGATGGGATGTATATTGAATGTTTCCAAGTCCTTGGTCATGAATGCACTATTTCATGTCTTAACGTTTATTATTTAGTCAATGTTAACATCGACCTCCCATTCTGCTTGGATTAATTCAATTGCTACACCACTATACCCAGATTTTTGTCCCTTCTTCAAGTTGATATATGCATCATTAAACTATAGTATTGTACGCAATAGAGAAGACATTAACAATTCTTCTTCTTCTTCTTTTGTCGTCACACTGTCAGTGTCGTGGTTTGTCTTGCGCTGTTCTGGTGGCTTGTGTGATTGTTATCTTTGCTCTTTCACAGGATTCTGCTACGCCATCTAACCATCTTTTCCGTGGTCTTCCTCTTGCCTTCTTTCCCGATGTTCTGTTGTAGAAGACTCTGTATACTGTGGAGTTTGGATGCATTCTTATTAAGTGGTACATTATTGTACATGGAGACATATTTGAGTCAAATATAAAAGAAACATTTGTTACTATAATTATGTCCGTACATACTTGTCCATGTTTCTTAAGTTCAAAGTAAATGTTTCAACCACTCAAATTTTAATATTAGACCTATGTTTTTTAGAGTGCTTGGTGTGCCAAACACATTAACACAATCATTCCAACGATCTTCAATGAAACATTTGTATACTTATATTATGCAATGTGCAGGACGTTAATCAAATAATAACCATTACATTATGTGATACACGAAGCACTTATCAAATAATAACAAAGTATACATTTTATTATGACAAATAATTGATTACCATAACTTTTTGCTTGAATCCTAGCATCCCCTTCGTTGATTGTTTCCAGACGATTGTTGAGTAAAATTGCCCAATCTATTATTGATTCTTCTTTCCCTACAATGCCTTTACATTCTGAAATAATGGTGTCACCTGCATAAATTTCTGGGCGTTTATCATTAGGATCATCTCTCAGAGGTCCAGCAGAAATAGTCATCTTTTGTACCTCAACTAAGAAGAAATAAAAATACTTTAATTACATAGTTGATATTTTAACAATACAAACAAATATGTCCTCATATTGAAATTATATGCGAAGTGATTGGTTATTGGTTATTGGTTACTAAACTGACGTCATTCCACTCCGGGCAGACCCATAGGTGCTCAGTCTCCCCAACAGATATCGAAGAGTATACATACTAATGGTTCCTGTGGCTTGCTGATTAAACACACCTCTCACTCTGCCTCTCAGGCATCCAGTTCGACTTGAACAACGGGTAACTCCAAACTGCTTAAATCGCTTGATCGATTCAACATCGATTTTAGTTTCCTTATCCAACAGAGAGTCGCGAAGAGACCGAAGAATATCCCCTTATCCATCTTCAACTCCCCAACAATCGATGCTGTTGATGCAAGCCTGTCCGCTCTCTCATTACCGTAAATACCCGCATGCCCAGGACAGTATATCACGTAAGCCGCTGGAGGTTAGAAACTTCTATAGACGACATCCACTCATACCGAAACCTGCCCTTCTGGATCTTGTGAAGCATCGACTGAGAGTCAGATACAACAACTGCCCCAGTAAATGAAGTCCCAGAAATCCAATGGAGGGCAGCAGTAACGGCCTCAACCTCCATCCTCATACTAGAAGTAGTTGTGCTGTATGTCCCACTTCGCTCTGCAACAACCCTACCATGCGCATTAGCCAAGAAACCCCAGCCGGATTTCTCACCACTTGCGAAGTGAACAATGTGAATATGAAAGAGAACAAGGGAAAGTATGTATATACGGATTAGTGTTATTTGTTAATGGCGGGCATCATTGCACTCTGGGTAGATTATTAATATTAGATTCCAGAAGCAGATGAAGAAGGGTAAACTTGTTGATGACTCCCGTGGCTTGCTGTTAAGGGGCTAGTCTCTATAGACAATTTTAGTTTTAGTCAAAAACGTCGATTTTTCAAAGTGTTTGGTTCTATAAAGTACAACATTCGTACTATCAATTACACATTACAATTATATCTGTTTTTTTTTGCGTATTATCATTACAACATTGATAAGAAAAGCCCAATTCCAGCCTTTTGTTTTCTTTCAAATTCCAAGTTTAAAATTGAGTTTTCTCAAAATTATTTTATTTTCATTTTTTGTGTGTTGGAAAGCTCTGAGTTTTAACTAATACTATAGCTAGATACACGAAATCTAAGGCGCATACCCCACATATCATTTTGTGTAGCTACTGATACATTTCAAATTACATTTTTGGGAATATGTGTTTTAAAAAATTAATTTTCAATTTGAAATAATGACACCCCATTTTGTGCGGTTTTTTGGCAAGCATAAGGTTTAAAATAAAATATATTTCTTGAGATTGTACAGAAAATAAATGGACCGGTAGCTGTAAATATGCCTACAGTTTATGTATCACTCCTTTATTTCTCAATATATTTGTTTGTTTTGTAAATTTTAGAATTCAAATAACATGTATTTTTTTAAAGATGGTCGCTGTCGTCATGCAATCATGCAACAGTGTTTTTAAACGTCAAAATAGATCTACATTCTGAGGCTTAACATTCCCATTATAAAATAATTGTTTTAACTTAATTAATAAAGAAACTATATTTTGAGCTGACCCCTTAATACGCACTCATCATTCTGATTTCCAGACACCTAATTCTGTTCACACAACTTGCGATTCCAAATTCTTTGATTATTTCCTGCACACATGTTATTATGCACTTCGAAATACATAACACAAGAATGTAAAGGATATCTTACGCAGTCGCTTAAAAGTGTTCAGCCATACCTGAACCACGTATTGCAAACGTTATTGTTGCAAACACCGTGCAATTTGTTTATAACATAGATTTCTAAAGTGGAGGGTACCGCCTCCCAGTGTACGTTGAAGTCTTCTAGGGAGGGGGTTGAGTGATAGTGTGTTCAGAAGCAGTTTGGGGCGTTCATGCGCTCTAAAGGTGGGTGGCTCCATACAAAAGAAGTTAATAATATATATTTTAAAATAAATTATTTTCAAGATTTTGCGATTGAATAACTATGTTCAAGATGAAGCACAAATTCACCACTACTTTTCAATACTTTAATGCACAATCAGTAGTGTATTATTAGTTGCTATTTATGTCGAAAATATCAAACTGCTTGGACGCAGAAAACTATTATAATGAAAGGCGGTGGAAGGAGTAGAGAAGGGAGTTACAACATTTATATCTCGCAAATTGGGAAATGGCCCAAAGACGTTTGGGAACCTATGGTTTCTTCTTCTTCTTCTTTCGTTCATTCTTCACGGCCAATTTGATCATTCTTGTTGTGATGTATAATTGGTCCACTGGCAAGAACGGAGTGATCTACGTCGTGACGATTGTGCGCCCATGGTGACTAGGCCCGCCCGTCCGGTTTCAGCCAGCTTTTGATTTACTAGGTACGATCCTTTCTGCCGACTATGTCGGCCCGGATCTACACTTTCTGGATCTACACCGGAGCTTTCCCTAGGGTTCAATCAGCTGTGCCGTATATTTGGGCTTTGTGATCTACGCCAAGACAGTGAGTTACGCTGTTATGCCCGTTCTGACTGTGAGAAATATTTCTTGGAGCTTATAAGCTTGTCCTCGACGTCGTCTTACTCGTATAAAACACCGTGTAAAGTATCGGCCTTCGCCAATGTTCGGACCCGGACTTCCTGTCAAATCCGTACACTGTCGAACTTGCTTTACCGTTCATTTTTGAGTTTGATCCGGAGAAGGAACATTCTCAGCCTTTTCTAGACGCGCGTTGGTACGTGGCAATTTGCAGTTAGCCTCGAAAGACACCGGCCTGGGGCCGAATACAAACAATGAAGAGGGTCGTTTCAGTCGGTGCTATCAACGCAGCTGAGAATTTTGCGCTCGATACCATCACCCACCCCAGTTCTTCCGGGGATGTTACTTACGACTGCAATCGTACCTTGCCCGGTTGCCCCAAGACTGGAAGTTCTGTTAGGTATCACCCACCTCAGTTCTTCCGGGGATGTTAATTATTATCGCACAGTACCTTGCACGGTTTTCCCAGGGAGGGTAGTTTCGGTATGCACTAAAACGCAACTTGTTGTTTTGCGCTCGACAAATCATGCCCAGTACATGTATCTGCACCAGGCCACAGATGCGGAGTCAGCTGCAATCTTCACTCGTACCAAATCGAGGGTAGACTTTTATTCGTTACGGGTCTGATTTATTTATTCTTGCCGACGAGCTGGCAATGTTTGCCACCTCCTCAGGACTTCGAGCTTCGCCTTACGTGGGCACATGTTTCGTCACTGGATGCACCTCTCATCCTTTCATTTATGTTAGAGACGTTTCGCTGCTGTTTCTTTACGTTCGTCAACTTGGGCAATATCTTGTTGAACATCGGCTAGGAGATTTGTGCATTTTGTTAGTATGGACCTGTATTGCATTTCCGTACTTGCACTGCTACCACTATCAGTAGTTATCCCGATCCCTGCCCCCCTTAGCCAGACCGGAACCAAAGTCTGTTTCCAGGGTCACCGCGTGGAGGTTGGAGGCAGGTTCTTGGTTAGCGTGCCCTTCTAACCCTGACTCATGTTACCGCCGTGACCATGAGCCTTTGACCCCAAACCTGTGGTTTATACAGACGTGCATTCTTATATCATTTCCTACAGCAAAAAATGGTTGATAACACTGTTCCTACAAGTTAATGTATCGACTTTATCCATGCTAATATTTTATATGTGACCTGCACATGCATAACCAACTGATCATGCAGTGACTATTTCTGCCAACATATGTATACTATTTTGTTATTAGAATTTCCACTCTCACGTTGACCCTTTGATATGACTGATCATTTGAAGTAACTTGGACATTCAGTCACAGTCATCAGTGTCTAACTGATGATCTAAGTCAAATTTATCAAGTAAATATGTCTACTTTTTCATATGTTATGTTGTTTAGTTTTAGTTTAGTCGTCGGATCACCATCACTGCACGTCGAACAAATTAGTCCATAAGTGCTCCGATCTCTCCCTCAGTATGTCCATCAGCGTGTGGCGACTAACGACACCGGTTCTTTGTTGGTTTACACTTCTTCTTTGTCTGCCAGCATAGCGTTCTTGTCGAGCTACACCACACTTAACTTTGAGTTCTTGCAGTCTAGTTATAGTTGTAGATTCACCCCCATTACATGAATCATGTACACGCCCTCTCTCCCTTACGTAATTTATAATATCAGCCTGGTCCCTTGCTCCCCCGCTTTGTACAGCAGCCATACCTGCAAGCCTATCCGCACGTTCATTCCCCTTACACCTGCATGCCCTGGCACAAAGATAAAAGTGATCTTTGTCAGAGTCGACCTCCCCAGCGACTCCATCCAATGTCCCCTAGCCCATCCTTTTTCAATCTTCCTGAGCATACTCATTGAGTCACTGAGAAAACATGCATGGATAAAATTCTGTGATTCCAACCAAATCATCGCTTTAGTAACCGTCATGATTTCCATAGTGAGACTGCTCGTAGTCACGGCAAAACCACCACTGTCTTCCTTCACAACATCTCCGACCTGAGCAGTGAATGCCCACGAGCTCCGCACATGTCGAATCACCGAACCATCCGTATAACTTATTACATCATGCTCAGATGCATTCTCGGAAATTAATGCCTGAACTGCTGCCTCCGCGACAAGTGGGTTGTGTTGTCTGCATTCTTTATCAAGTTTGATGCATACAGAAAAGATGTATTGATTCCTGTTGGCACTGGTATCCATTCTTCACCGGGATCAATGTCTCCAAGTGTACACACCTATTCAATACAGTCCTCGGCCTGACCCATCCACGATTTTCCTCTTTTTAACCTATTTCCTTTTTGTCTCTTTATTTCCATGTGCAGAGGATGTTGTGTATCAGCATTGACTCGAAGTTATGCTCGTGCACGGCTCATCATTGTTCTATATTCCTAAGTAGGATATTCAAGAAGATAGCGCATCGCCCTGCACGACGTGTCTTTAGTGCACCCAAGTATAATGCGCATCACCTCGTTTTGTATTCTTTCCAGTCGTTCGATCTGACTATGACTGAGAGTCAGGATCGCCAGAGCATACTGAAGCACAGTAAGGACCAGACCCTGGTATAAAAGACAAAGATCCGCCGCAGCCATTACCCTCATCGCAATCAAACCTTTCCTCGCCTTCATTATCACATGAGCTATGTGTTCCGTAAAAGCTAGACTACGATCAAAACGCAACCCCGGTATTTCATAGACTGAGATCGCTCCACCACCTCTGAACACAAAACCACAGATGGTGTTGGAGTGTTGACGATGCGGTTGTTTAAAGAGAACCATGTCACCGCTGCTTTTGTGGGTTGACCAATGCTCCTGCTTCATCGCATCATCTACATATGCGGTCGAGTTCTGACTGAAGTTCCTCCACAAGCTGTTCTCTATCCTTGCTCTGACGATACACCAACACATCATCTGCATATGACATTGTCCTTCCTCTACTACCAGTGATCTGCTCTTCTGTGATTATCACAGTATAGGCATTGAACAACACCGGAGATAATGGTGACCCTTGTGGTAAACCAGGGAGAATTGTTGTTGGTGATGACGCCCAGCTGCAATATTTAAACACTAGTTTTCGCTGGAAGAGGGCCGCAAAGATCCAAGTGAGGAGGAATCGGCTGATATTAAATTCCGTCAGCTGTACCATTAAAATGTGCAAAGGCACTCTGTTATAGGCATCTTCAAGATCAATTGCAGAAGCACATGTCTCAATGCCCGAGTGAAATCACTCATAGACATCTTGGGCAAAAACCGCTGCGTTACGCCATGTTTTTCTATTTCGACGGTACCCTCCAAGGGTTGGTGGAAGGAGACATAAGCTCTCTAGTTGGCGGGATATTTTCCTGGCAATTATTTTCTCCAGCAACTTGCCTATTGTATTCTGCATGGTGATTACCCGATATCCTTGAATTTTTGTGTATTCTTTGTAAGGCTTTGGCAGAGGTATAAAGTAGATATGCAACCATTCTTCGTTGATTACTGCAGTCGTAATGTTTTTTTTTGTAGATGCAGCCAGTTCTTCAAACTCCCCATCAGACAACTCGCCAATGTCACCATACTGTATGCCATCTGGACCAGGTGCACTGTTTTTGCCTCCGTACCGCATCCTTGATTTCCTCCACCGTCACCAAATCATCGTCGTCTAATTCCTGGTTCTGACAATTAGCCGCAATGGATTTTCTTGCAGTGTTTCGCCCTACCATGTCTTTCTGGTCACTCTGCTCTAGATAGTGCGCAAACAGAGCCCTACCATTGTTTCTTTCATCTGTCCTCTGCCAGGTAAGACCCATGCTTTGGAAGTCAGGAACACACCGATTATTCATTATACCATGCATACTTCGGTGCAATCGCTATAACAGATTCAACGATTTGTCGTTGATCACCCGTTGACAGAACTCAGCCCACATTTAACTTTTTACCGTCCTTGCAAGAGCTTTGAAACATCCTGTTTTATTATTCATATCTTGTTTCAACTGCAAGATGTCATCAGGATGGGTAGTTCCATTTTTCCTGGCAGATTGCCACTTCCTAACAGCACAACACGTGTCTACCCACACCTCCACCTCGTCATCCCACCAGGGTGGTTGTTCCCAACATTTACTGCTGTTGATGTGCTTGCCTCGTTTGACACACCTTATTTTACTGACAACGCCTTGTCCTGTGGTGTCGTACTGGAAAGAGTGCGTTATTGGCCTGTGCTTTTTAGATCTACCTTTGTTCACCAGTATGCTGCAAGGACGGTGGTCACTGCCATGGTGCCCTACAATCCCCCATCTGCACACAGCAGTGAGTGGAGGGGATACAAGTACCAAATCAATAACACTATCCTCATCTCCTGGTTGACTCGCAATTCTAGTGACATCGCTGGTATTGATGCACAACAATTCCGTTGTCTCAAGTGCTAGTTCGAGCTCTTCTCCCTGTGTATTCGAGGAAATGTTGCGCCATGATCTACCCTTTGCGTTGAAATCACCACAGACAATGACGTTACTACTCTCATGACTTATAATATCTCTCAAACACTGCCATTTCTGTGTGTCCACTTTCGTATTACAGGCATACACATTGACCAGCACAAACGGTTTTCAGACTGGACTTTAATCGCCTGAAGTTGCAATTCGTCATCATCCCAACGAGACATGTCTACTTCCGACACATCAATGCTATTACGGACTAGAATTGCTAGACCCATATGTCTTCTGTTGTAGTAACATCGAAAACCAGTCATGCGTAGCACACCACCTTGGCCTAGTCGCGTATCCTGAAAAGCTACGATGTCCGCTCTGTACACAAGAGTTTCAAGAATTAGCCCGCGTTGATGAGCACTTGCACAATTCCAGTAGATAATGTGAATATTATTTAGTCCCAAGCGAACGTATTTAAGCCGTGTTCGTCGTGCGCCTGCTCGCCCACCCTGCCTTGGCCTTCGTCCTCTTTTGTTTCTACGTTTGATTGTAATGATATTGTAATCGACGTCCGCCATCTTGAACTGATCGAAAATCAAAACAAAGCGTCACAACACGCTGATAACACACACTGAGGAAAACTCCAGCACATATGCAGGAAACTAATAGCACCGGCGAAAATCCTCAATGAATGGACTTTCTATTCACTTTGCATAGCTACCTTCATAAGAGGGATGAAATTAACCATCCCACTTACACGAAATATTAGCACCACACAAAAACAATACTTTCGTTGTGGTCCGACTCAAGTCACTCCATTTATGTACTCGATAAACTTATTATCACTATCATGATTTTCAATCTCGAAGGTGTGTTTATTTCTTCCGTGTTAGTTTATGTTATTTTTGGTTAGAGTTTTTAATTGATGATTTCACAATCAGATAAGCATCTCATTAGTTTTATTTATTTTGTTTTTCCTACTATGTTATCCTATTTTGCTGTATAACTTTTCCTTTATTAGTTCTGAAACAAACATGTGTCTTTCGTCTCAGGTTTCAGTGATGCTTTCATACATGCACCTTTCCGTCAATTATATTTATTTTAAGAACATTTAAAACCATGTTTGTTTTTCTATTCGATGTCTACTAGTTGATTCAAACTGTACTGATGAAGTATGTCACCAGGAAGTGTCTTGGAAACAAATAAGAGTTGAGATCATATCAACTGTCGTTTGTCAAATCCTGACATATTTCATATACATTTACGTTATTTGATGTTATACGATATATTGTTTTTCTTCTTTACACTTCACTAATAGGGAGGTATGTGTCCACAACCAAGGTTTGCCAAGCCCTCTTATAAAAAGCCATCTTTTCCAATTTTCGAAGTGTTGTTCGGTCTTTCCTTAGCCTGTGGTTCCATCGGGGGGGCATGTCTCATGAAGCTGTCTCTAGGTGTCCTCATCACCTAACATTATAACTGCAACTTCGTTTACAGTTGGAGTGTTAAAACATCCTGAATGTTCTTTATTTGATTATCTTTCAGCATTGATGATGATTTTGACATTTTCATCATGTTGTTTCTCCATAGTCACCATGAAACTTCTAACACAATTGTTGTGTAGATACACCATATTATGTAGCTCATCAACAATTTTGCGTTTTAATCTTAGGATATAATTTTTGCATCGTTAGTTTATTTGTAATTCGATGGTAGCCGTGACATTTATAGTTATAGGAAACTTTCATATGAATAACACTATGTTTCTCCATACTTTTAAAAGCATACTAGATTACTAGATTCTCGACATGTCAATATTCAAAAGAAACAAACTTCGATAAGTCCTGTCAAAAGCTTTAATAACACCTCTGTGAAACATTGTACATTCATATGTACATTTCTTGATGTTTCAAGTGGGACTATCTGTGTAAGCCATATTGAATGTGAGTTTAAATTATGCGTGCGCAGTTCGTCCGTCTTGCTACCGTAATTGCTAATTGTTTTGTTGATATCAGTTTTGTCAAGAACAAATTTAATACGAATGTGTTTGTTGTGTTACCGGAGCGTCGTGGAAAAAAAATATTTTCTTGATTGTCATTTACATTTTCAAGGATTTTGAAATAGGCAATCTTTTGGTCACTATCCAGATTTGACTCATTCTCATTAACAATATTGATTAGTTCTGTGGCATTGTAGGAAGTATCCCGTAAATATTCACTGTCAAACAAAACTTGTTTATCATGGGTGAACGATGTAACGCTATTATCTTCAAAAGTTGTATATTTTGCACAATTACAAAACTCTACATTTATGTACTTACATCGAAGTTAGACATTTCATTATTATCAAATGTCAAGTTGTTCCAGAGGTCAGAATCAGTAGCTCAAAACATTTTACAAACAAAAGGTTTTACAAACAAATAAATAATGTGCTTCGTCCCTGTTTTGTTCATGATTTGTGCTAACGTGTGCTATTGTATGCAAACTATGTCATGAACTTACTTTCGTTTATTTACTATTTACTATCACGAAAATTTGGTAATTAAATTTGTTTCTAATGCGTTAAGACTTACTAACAGTCGCCGGAATGGTTACACTCAAATTTAGACACACACACACTGAAATGTCTGCGATCGTTTAGATGTATATATATATATATATCTATATATATTTGTAACTCTAAAAAACAAAATTATCTACAAATTTATAACCAATTATTTGCCTATAAATAAACCAAGGTTGTCTCCAACTTATATGAATCGTTTTATGGATTTGTTCTTACCCACAGCCTAGCAAAATAAAACAATTGCATATCGATACCTCATATGTAAGCTATTGTCTGGAATTGTGTAACCAGCATGACCTAATTATTACCAACACACAATTTCAACACTGGCAATCACACATTTATACTTGGTACAAATGGAACAACTTAGACTGCAAGAGCCAAATAGATTTCATTCTAGTCAAAAGATCAAAAGAAGGTCAGTGGTAGACGCTAGGGCTATACCAAATTTATGCATAGACACGGACCACAAAGCGGTGGTTATGACTATCAGAACACACAAGAAGAGTACCAGAGGGCAACACACGACTACAAAAGAAATAATCAAAATCAATAAATTAACAGATGTCAACACACAAGAGTCATATCTTCAAAGAGTCACAGATAATTTTGCTAAACTAACTAAAGAAAGCAAGTCAGTAGAAGAAGAATGGACAGTATTTAAGAGAACTTTATTAGAAGCAGCCAAAGAAACATGCGGAACAGTAAAATACAGAGGTACCCGACCAAAAATCACAACTTGGTGGAATGACGAAGTAAAACTAGCGGTAAAGGAGAAAAACACAGATACAACTTATGGGCAAAAACAAACATCAAAACGACCTCACTGAGTATAGGACAGCTAGAAAACAAGCCAAGGAGATAATAAAGAAGTCTAAAATACAAGCATGGCAAGATTATGGCGAAACATTAAATTCAGACTACAAAAATTCAACAAGACATTTTTACAAGAAAATTAAAGCTGTGCGGGAAAGACAAGAACAATATGACCCAACTGAAATTATTAACGATGAAAACGGCCAAGCTCTTAATGATCCAAAATGATAATGAACAGATGGCGACAATACTTTAGTGAACTTCTCAACCTACAACAAGAGGACCAACCGAACACTCAAGAACACACAGTAAATGTAACTTCAGAAGTAGAACCAAGCATAACACTATCAGAGATCAGAAATGCTGTAAATATGGCCCCACCTAATAAAACACCAGGCCCAGACAATATCCCGCCGACCTAATCAAAGCAACTAAAGAGGTAGGAATCAGCTGGCTCCATAGACTATTCAACCAAGTCTGGATCACACAAGAAACACCAGTAGATTGGAGGAATGCTACAATTGTTCCCATCTGGAAGAAGAAAGGTAGCAAGAGGGACTGTACAAAGTATAGAGGCATAGCGCTACTGAGCCACACTGGGAAAATATTCTGCAAAATACTTGAGAAAAGGCTCCGCCACATCATCGAGCCACAGCTTAATGACTCCCAAATGGGATTCAGGAAGAACAAAAGCTGTACAGACGCAATATTCGCCCTCAGACAGTTAGTAGAAAGGACTATCGAATCCGACAAACATTTACACGTTGCATTTGTAGATCAGGAAAAAGCGTTCGACCGCGTAGATAGGCACAAGTTGTGGAAAATACTAACAACCTATGGGGTTAATGAACACCTAATCAACCTTTGCAAGAACATTTATACTGACAGCCAATGTACGATTAGAACAAATACAGGATTATCAGAAAAGTTTCACGTAGGGTCAGGAGTAAGACACGGTTGCGTACTATCCCCGCTGCTATTCATCACGTACATTGACCACATTTGTAAAATAGCTAACACCAGCGATGGAAACAACCTCGGAGAACTCTTAAATGAATTTCTTTTGCAGACGATCAGGCAATCATATCAACAACAGAAGAACAACTACAACAACACATCAACAGACTCCAGTTAGCATGTAACGAATACAACATGAGAATTAACATCGACAAAACAGAAGTAATGACATTCGCCAGAGAGGAAAACACTACCAACATCTCCATCGATAATCATCTACTAAATCAAGTAAAAGATTTCACATACCTGGGAGCATTTTTTCAGCAAATGGAAGAATAACTAATGAAATTCAACACAGATGCAACAAAGCAAATCAAATGATAGGGCAAATGGCGCCAATTTTAAGATGCAAACACGTCACCATGAACACAAAAGAGCAATGTTCAACACAATCTTTCTCCCACATTATGTTACCAGTGCCAAACCTGGACGCTGACAACAAACGATAGAAGAAAACTAGTCACAACAGAGATGAAGTGTCTACGCAGAATGCTGGGTGTAACAAGAAGAGACCGGTTGAGAAATGAAGACATCAGGAAAAAGTGGGTACAACATCAGTACTAGACTTCATCAAGAAACAACAAATTAAATGGTTCGGCCACGTAAGCAGATTACCATCAGACAGTGCACTCCAAAGAGCAATGCTGCTCCGATACAATGGGTACAAAGCAAAAGGCCGGCCACGCAAAATATGGACCTCAGAGATAACAGAGGCGACGAAAGAGAATATCTACGAAGCGCATACTAGGCCCGTTTTAGAAATCTCTTCCTGACCTGACGCTGTGAGGCATACAGGATTCGAGAAAGAAAGAAGATATGTAAGCTATGTTCATCAAGCGTATATCCATTAACATTACATACGCTTTGATTTGAACATACTATACTACTTCTGATGTATCATCTTTCGTTCTTACATCCTCCAGCCTGATGTATCATCTCTCGTTCTTATATCCTCCAGCCTGATGTATCATCTCTCGTTCTTACATCCTCCAGCCTGATGTATCATCTCTCGTTCTTACATCCTCCAGCTGAGTCATATACAATTGTTTTTATGATTTTATTAAATGTAATGGTAATTCCATTTCTTCCTTTGTTTTCAACGATTCTTCATGTTCTACACAACTAACTGTCTGAGTAATCAATAAAGAATGACTTTAGATCTATATTATACTCTCTAGATTTTTCTTTCATTGTCCATGTGATCAAATGTACAACTGTTACGTCTAAATCAAACATATTTTTTTGTTTTATATCACTTTTATAGTTTTCCCATCATTAATTTTAGAATGATTGTACTTGCAATGCTAATCAAGGTCACTGTTTATAGTTATTATATAATGTGATGTCTACCGTTTTAGGTAATGCGATAAATATTGATCTTTTCCATTCCTTTAGCCTAATTCTTGTTTTTCATACCTTTACCATGTCTGAAAGATTATACACACAATAATTGCCATATTACTTGTGCTAACAACAAACAGTATATCCATCTTATAAAAATCAAGTTAAATAAACTACTATTTTCACCTACAACAATAGCAGATATGATCTGAAAGCACGAGAAATAACATGAGACAATTTGATAACCAATAACAAATAACAAATGTTGAAACATTGGCTCATATCAGTTCTGTACTACA
The DNA here is from genome assembly GCA_020796225.1 of Arion vulgaris. Classification (NCBI taxonomy): domain Eukaryota; kingdom Metazoa; phylum Mollusca; class Gastropoda; order Stylommatophora; family Arionidae; genus Arion; species Arion vulgaris. The sequence goes on along the minus strand of CM036768.1, from coordinate 5,648,208 downwards.
CTTAACAGCAACTACATTTGCTTCCAACAACACTGTAATTTATAAGTGATGTAACAAGAAAATAGAGATCCTGTTATGAAAATAATCTTCTAGAATGATATAATAGACATATACAATAACAATAGATAATAAAAACATTAATAATATCCTTAGTTGCTACAATTCTTCATACTCCAAGAAATATATCAATTAATGAAATTCATAGAACTTATCACAATAACATAAATGTTCAGGATCAACAGTGCAGGTCACTGTCTAACCCACACATTATATTGCTTTGAGTATGCTAATATATTTCAATGACATCAGAAAACATGTGTTTATGTTTGTTAGGTACACTACCATACTCTACTCAAACTTGCACTCACATGTTCACATGTTTTCATGATACTCAGATATTCTGATACATACAGTGCAGTCATTATGTCTTACTTACATACATATATAGAAGACTTTCACTTCAACATTACAAATTATAGTAATACCTGCTGGTACAAACTGGTTCTTTCTGACACACATGCAAACTAGTAATCTACCTAGTAAACTTATCACTACAATTACCTGGAGTGGAAATGTCCATACTAGCTGTTTCTTGTTTAGTAATGCTACTTCCATATGGTGTATAATAAATGATGCATGTATATATCGTTTCATCGGAACACTGAAATGAATTTATTTGCAGATTGATGCCGGGAGAACGAGGCCAGAATATTATTCTCCTCCTTAATTCTGGATTAACCTTACTATAGAAATTGCTGGGATACCAAGCGTTAATAAATGGACTACTTGTAAAGTACAATCTTAGAAACATGTTATGGGATTTAAACACAACCTGTGTTACTGGATCATATCTGTCCATAGCAGCATGACACGATAGTTCTGCTATATTTCCAAAGTTCATTTTCTTTAGTTCTATAATTGCACGCAGATTACTAGTTCCTGTTGTAAAGATATGAAATGAAATTATATCAGACATTATTAAATATTTCCATCTTTACATTAAAAAATAACATATATTCTACATTTCATAATTTCTTTGCTTGAGTACAGACATCCGTAAGAATGGAGCCAATGAAGGAAAATACCAGATATAAACTTCTTTAAATAGTATACCGTTTTTCTTAATAGGAAACCCAAAGTATGGACGTGTGCACATTTGTGTAATATTTGTTTTATTGGTTGATGTGCTGCATGTGATCAGCTAAATTCCAATAACATTTTCCAGCTAATGCTGTCAGCACTTTGCATAAAGCTACAGGCCCATTTTTTGCAAAGAGAAATTGAACAAATGAACTGTCATTGATCTATCGCAATGATACTTTCAAAGATATTCATATCAGTCTGTAATTTTAAAATTTTTTCAGGCATCATTCCTTCGATGAATCGTTTTTTGAAGTACACGAAAATCAACAAATTGAACTAACCACTCCAGTCTCAACAGCGTATGTGCAGTGCGCCTTGAAAAAAAAAACATTCGTTAGAAATAGTGTGGACTAAGACGGGTTGAAATCAGGGGTTATTTGTTCAGTTCATAAAAGGGAAATTGGTGAAATTCTAAACTTCAACAACGTAGTCATCGATTTCCTGGCCAGCAAAAAGAATAGACGTGTTCTTTTATAAGTAACGTTATTACATGGTGAGCTCAGTTTTGTATCTAGGTTATATGCTAGATCATGCTAGCCTAGATTGGTACATTCCAGAAATAGACAAATATTAGTAAATACTAAAAATAACCTAAGCCAAAATTATGGTTTTTCCAAATGTTTTTGTCTTACCCACAAACAAAACTGATCACTAGCTGCCATTGGTTACGTTATGAAGAAGCTATTAGTTTTATCTCCAGAAATACACAATCAAAGAAAAACAGAACATTCATGTCACCAGATAAACAATGTAAAACTGAAGAGATAAGTCACAAAATTCAGACTTGGTACATACCACAACAGACTAATGTAACATTATTAAGAAATTAAAGATATAACTTCTGATAAATAACACTGTGCCACTGACAACATTAATTTCACATATCTTTGACCAAGACAACACTGTAAGACAAATGGGAAGATATCTTAGACCAAGACATGGGGTCAAATGCGCATGGAAACAACGCCGTGCCAGGATTAGTGGAGCTGGCACTAATCAAGACCATGTCCTCACCTCCTCGTGGTGACCCTGGAAACATACATTGGATCCGGTCTGGTTAAAACGGCAGGGATCGAGGGAGAACTACAGGTAGTGGTAGTAGTGCAAGCACGGAAAAGCATTGCTAGTCCAAAAATCACTAAACAAATTGCACGCATCTGCTGGTCGCTGTCCGTAAAAACAAAGCTCAAGTTTTGCAGAAACATAAGAAAACAGCAGAGTACAAGACATCAGCCAACGAATGAAAACTCCCATGGAGTAAATGACCGAACCAAAATTGCCATCTACGGGACAAGAGTCCTTTAGCATAGAAACGAACATGAAGAGCTGAGAAGTGCATCCATAAGTTGAGAAGTGGGCCTACATAGAGCCAAACTCAGAGACCTGTGCACGAGTCGAGCTGAGTGGCAGGGCAGTCCCAAGGTATGGCAAATACGAACACAACGATGACGATGGGCGAAGGCGACACGTGGGAAGATTGTGCTAAACTCTGTACAAGACCAAGCGAAGATACATCTATTGGGTAAAGTTGGTCGAGCGTAAATCCTAAAATGTGCCTTCTAGAGCCTAGCAAAACTGCCTTACCTGAGGCAACCAGGCAAGGTACTGTTGTTCTCACAACAAACATCCCCGAAAAAAACCAGGGCCGGTGATTATTGGCGAGTGCAACATTTAAGTTGCATTGATAGCGCCTAATGAATCGTCCCTATACATTTTTATGTGCAAGGCCCCAGTCTAGTGTTTCCCTCAACCAGGGAAAATGCAGAATAGCAACAGCAAATTGACAAGTGCCGACACGCGAATTGGAAAGAGCTTAGAATAATCCTACCCCTGAACAAACTCAACGTGGTCAGAAAAGTAATGATGAGCGGACCACCCAAATGTGCAGGAAAACTGAAAGGCATAGCAAAGGCTTGATTCTACTGAGAGCTTCTACTCGCATGGAACGACTGCTGCCTTTTAGTATGATTGGGGACAATCAAAGGCTAGCGGAGCAAACAGTATACAAAACTGGACCGAGGAAAAACCCAAGGTGTCCATAAAAAGGCAGGTTAATTGGGCAGATGGCGCTGCCCTGACAGAAAATATAAACCTTCTGCCTTGTGGGTTTTGCTGGGGACAGCAAAAGGCTAACGGAGAGCGAACCCAGTAAACACTGGTTGAAATCGGGCACTTCACCGAAGGATAAGCACTAGAGCTTCAATTGGTACTGAACGTAGTGACCTAGCATACCCATGCTAAGGCTGCATTGGCAAAATTGTTTCATGAATGTAAAATAATTTAGAATCTCGATATGGTGCTACGCCTTTGGAGATCCGTCGGGTAGGACGAGTGCCGGGCCCCATGCCTCGAAGGGGTCAGATTTTTGTTACCGACGGTCGCCGTCCCCAACTTGGCAAACCAACAATTGCGGCCCACGGAAAAACAAACTGTTTCGATATGGCAAATACTGGCCAGAGACGATTAAATATTGTGCAATGGAATGCAGAAGTTCTTCTTCACAAAAAGTAGGCACTTGCACGGAGACTTGTAGAAGAAGACATAGACGTAGTGTGCATACAAGAGACACACCTACATCCCAAACACAGGTTCTGGATCAGAAACTATCAGATCTTCAGATTAGATCGAGAGTGGCACAATGATGGAGTTTTCACGCAGGTACGAAACGGCATTCCGGCGAAACAAACAGAAGTGACAACAGGAGGCGCCGGCGCAGCAGAGATCGTAGGCGTCCTCATCACATGTGATGAAATACAGATTCTTCTGTACAACCTATACTGCCCAAGTTATATCTCGCTATCACTTGAGGAGATGACTATACATAATTCAGCATGCATGGTGGTTGGTGATTTCAACAGCCATTCAGAAAGGTGGGGCTAACTTGAAACGAACAAATGAGGCGTCGAAATTGAGGACTGGAAGATAGAGAATAATCTATTCCTTATCAATGTCTCAGACGATCCGCCAATCTTCTACTCGAGAAGGTGGCATGCGACTAGCACACCTGATCTGGCGTTCGCAACGTGTGACCTGTCAACAAAAACTTGGCGAACGATCTCTAAACAACTTGGAGACAGCGACCATAGACCCGTCAAATTAGATATCCACGTTGTAACTGAGCCCAAAATATGGTTTCCCTGTGGAACTACAAAAACGCTAATTGGAAACAATATGCGATACTGTCAGATTCCAATGTTGAAAAACTCAACACGTATGGAAATAAACACATGCAATCCTTGGCAAAGGAACTCCGGAAGCAATCCTGAAAGCGGCACGGGAGACCATCTCCAGTGGTGCACGGAAGGATTGCAAGCCCTACTGGACAGCATAGGTACAAAAGTTTGAAGACGACCTTGAGCTGGCAAGGAGAGAGACAGAAGAGGCCCAAACAATAACGTCCAATACTGCTTATAAGGCGACAGCAGCCAAATACAAACGTGAAGTCAAACGGTCAGCACGATTGAGTTGGATAGGCAAGACTGAATCCTTGAACCTTGATAGGGACGGTCACAAATTGTTGAAATTAACGAAAACCCTGAGTGATGAAAATACCAGCCGACCCCCAATAGTCCTGGAGCAAAATAACAAGATATGCTTGGGGAGGGAAGCTGCAAATGTCCTTATGAAAAAATATGCCGAAGTCAGCAGAGTGAACATACCAAAAACCAAAAGCGACGATACATGGAGGACAACAAGATCCCTCCAAGGCGAGCTAAAAAAAGACGATAGTCACCTAACGTACACATTCACCAAAAACAAACTGGAAGAGACATTAAGGGATCTCAAGCTTAGACAGTTGCTGGGAAAAGATGGGATCACTAATGAGATGCTTAAAAACTTGGGAACTAGATCAAAGACAGCTTTTCTGGCAGTCTTAAACATATCGTAGAGGACAGACAAAGTCCCAAGAAAATGGAAAGAAGCGAGCATAGTACCCATCCTAAAACCAGGCAAAGATAAATTCGACCCGGCGAGTTACAGACCCATACGCCTCCTAAGCTGCACGTGAAAACTCATGGAACATATGGTGAACGAAAGGCTATCATGGCACTTGGAGAGTAAAGGCTTCTCATGGAGCAACAGGGAGACTTTAGGAAGTACAGATCTACCTATATAAGATACTTAGATAATTAGATTAGATCCAGATCAGATAACCTATATCACCCAGGAAATCTAGGATGGTTTCCAAGAGAAAAAGCAGACGTTGGCAGTTTTGCTAGACATGGAGAAGGCGTTCGACACAGTCTGGAAAGAGGGCCTAAACGTCAAACTCCTTATCCTCGGTATGAAGAGAAGAACGTACACATGGCTTGATAGAGACCTAGAGACAAGAACAGCATGGGTTCATGTTCAGGGGTACACACGCATGGTCAATGCTAGAGCAAGGAGTCCCCTAAGGAGGAGAGCTCTCTAATCTTTGTCAACGACATAGCTACATGTCTACTAAAGCGAGTACATTCAGCGATGTATGCCGACGAATTGGCAATCTGGGCGAGGAAGGAGTTAATGCCCATAGCAACAAATCGATTGCAAGACACGCTTACCAAGCTAGAAATATGATCAGAAAAGTGGAGCATGAGCATTACCGTATCTAAAACCACTTATAATGTGTTCTCGCAGAACAATCAGAATCACAAAATTAAGCTTAAAGTCAAAGTCAAGATCTTACTGAAAACATAAACCCAACGCACCTGGGGGTCACACTAGCCCGAAGGCTCACATGATGACCCAGATCAACAAAGCTACTTAATTGCCAGACAGAGGCTCAGTAAAATGAAAATACTGGCAGGCTCCACATGGGGAGCAAACAGCAGAATCATCAATACATTCTACTCCGGAAGAGTACGACCGATCCTAGAGTACTGTATTGTAGCATGGAGCAGTGCATCCAACAAGCAATTCGTCAAAGTGAGCAACAGTCAGAACCGAGCAGCACGCATTATCAACGGAGCCATGAAGTCCACACCCATCAAGGCGCTTTAAACAGTCACAGGCCTCCAACCAATGACAGACTGCAGAAAAGGTTATGCAACTGGCGGAGAAACTAAAACGGCTTAACTCCCACCCTATGAATGTCAGAATAAACGGATTAGGAAGAGGCAGTCTAAAGAGAACCAGCTTCTTAAAAAAATGCCAAAACACTGACCAAAAATCATCCGGTCCTAGCAAACTGTAAAGCCAAAATGATACTAGCAACCGTTAAGTGCCCACCGTGGAAAACCAAAGTGACATAATTAATTGAAACAATCGCAAGAATTCAAAAGAAGGGGCTGCAAGAGAACTGCGAAAGAAGAGCGGTCACAGAAAAATGCATAGAGACCGAGTACCCAAGAGTGCGTGGGCACACGTGTATATCGATTGATCGGCAAAGAACACACTCAGCGATGGCAGAGGAGGAATAGTGCTCTCAAAGAAAGTGACGATCACGAAGGTGATTGCCACAGGTAAGTTCTCAAACAATTACTGGGCAGAGGCAGAGGCAATAAGAATAGCCGCTGAAATGATCCTAAAGAGAAGAATCGCCTCACGCAACAAAGTCATGATATTCACCGATGTCCTCTCGGTCATCACGGCACTAAAACGTGCAGCCAAAACAGCTAAAAGCGATCATCGGTGTACCAATGAACTCACGTAAACGCACAGTCATTCAATGGATACCATCATACTGCAATATAAGTGGAAATGAAGTAGTAGGTAATAGTATGTGCCACTGTGAACAGGCGGACATGACGGCAGAGCACATACTGTAAGACCCCCAGTTGTTGGCCGGATTCAGAGACCATACTTGGTCCGATAGTACAGAGTTTTGCGAGAAGCTGTACAGAGAGAACCTAAAAACAACAATCCAATCCATGACAAGAATTGGTTCATCAGTCTAGGCGGGGATCGACAGAGAGGGAGAGAGAAAGACCAAGAAATCACTGTAAGACAAGCAGGACGATATCTTTGAATAAGACATCAATGTAACAAAAGCGGGGAAGATATACTTGACCAAGACATAACTGTAAGACAAGCGGGGAAGATAACTTTGACCAAGACATAACTGTAAGACAAGCGGGGAAGATATACTTGACCAAGACATAACTGTAAGACAAGCGGGGAAGATATACTTGACCAAGACATAACTGTAAGACAAGCGGGGAAGATATACTTGGCCATGGTATCAATGTAAGACAAGTGGAAAATATATCTTTTACTAAGACATAAGTATAAGACAAGCGGTAAAGATAACAATGACGAAAACACCACTGTAAGGCAAGCACGGAAGACATCTTTGACCAAGAGATAATTTTAAGATGAGCGGCAAGATATTTTTGACAAGATTTCACTGTGAGAGATGCAGGGAAGATATCTTTGACCAAGACTTCACTGTAAGACAAGCGGGAAAGCCGCCTTTGACCAAAACATAAATGTAGGACAAGCGGTAAAGATACCTTTGACAAAGACACCACTGTAAAACAAGTGGGAAGATATCTCTGACCAAGACATAACTTTAAGAGAAGAGAGGGGGATATCGTTGACCAAGACATCCCTGTAAGAAAAAAGGGAAAAATATCTTTGAGCAAGGCATCACTGTAAGACAAGCGGTGTAGATATCTTTGACCAAATTATCACTGTAAAACAATCAGCCAAGATATATTTGACCAAGACATCACTGTAAGACAAGCGGTGTAGATATCTTTGAACACGACATCACTTCGGTAAAGATATCGGTTGACAAGCGGTAAAGATATCGACGACCAAGTCTCCACTATAAGACATACAGGGAAGGTATCTTTGACCAATACTTCACTTTAAGACTAGCAAGGAAGATGTCTTTGACTAGGACATCGCTGTAAGACAAGCTGGAAAGGAAGATTTGACCAGGACATCATTGTAAGACGAGCGGAGGACATATAGTTGACCAAGCCACCACTTTAAGACACTCGGTAAAGATATCTTTGACAGGACATTACTGTAAGATAAGCAGTAAAGATATCTTTGACCACTGTAAGGAAAGCGAGGAAGATATCTTTCACCAAGACATAACTGTAAGACGAGCAGGTAAGATATATTTGACCAAAACATAACTGTAAAACTCGTAGAGAAGATCTCTTTGACCAAGACACCACTGTAAGACACGAAGAAAAATATCTTTGACCAAAACATGAATGTAAGACAAGCGGAAAATAATTTTTTTTCCAAGACACCACTGAAAGACAAACAGGGAATATATCTTTGACCAAGAGATAAATATAAGGCAAACGGTAAAGATCTCTATGACCACGACACAATGTAAGACAAGCAGGCAAGATATATCTGACCTAGACATTACTATAAGGCAACAGGAAGATATATGTGACCAAGACACCACTGTAAGACAAGAAGAAATGATATCTTTTTGACAAAAACACCACTGTAATACAAGCAGGGAAGATATATTTGAGCAAGACATCACTGTAAGACAAGCGGTCACCCAAGTGGTTACCGGGGCCTAAATGTTGGGTGTAAAGAATAGAACCAGTGTTACCTGTCATGCTTGTCGTAAGAGGCGACTGATGAGGTTGGATGAAATTGGATGCATGTGTCCTAAACGTGCAGAAGTCTATGCGTTTAGGGACCTACCAAACCAATGTGGAACGTATACACGTTATTGGCAAAGATCAAACATATCACAAAGAGTGATTAAAATTGGTCGTAAATAACGAACGCAAAGAAGAAGAAGAAGACAAGCGGTAAAGATATATCTGACCAAGATATCATTGTAAGAGAAGAAGGGAATATATGTTTGACATTGTAAGACAAACCGGGACAATATCTTTGACCAAGACACCACTGTAAGATCATAGGGGAATATATCTTTGACCAAGACACCACTGTAAGATCATAGGGAATATATCTTTACCAAGACACCACTGTAAGATCATAGGAATATCTTTGACCAAGACACACTGCAAGATCATAGGGAATATATCTTGACCAAGACACCACTTAAGATCATAGGAATATATCTTTACAAGATATCACTTTAAGACATTCGGTAAAGATATCTTTGACCAAGTCTACACTGCACGACAATCGGGGAAGATATCATCGACCAATACATCACTTTAAAACGAGCATGGAAGATATCTTTTACCAAGACATCATTGTAAGACAATCGAGGAATGTATCTTTGACCAAGACATCATTGTAAGACAACCGGGAATATATATTTGACCAAAACGTCACTGAAAGAAAATAGTAAACATATGTTTGACCAACACATAATGGAGGGTAAGCGGAAAGATATATTTGATCAAGACATCATTGTAAGACAAGCGAGGAGGATATGTTTGACCAAAACATAAATGATAACACATGCGGTAACGATATCTTTGATCCAAAGATCACTGTAAGACAAGCGGTAAAGATATCTTTGACCAAGACAGCCCTGTAAGACAAGCGTTAATTTATCTTTTAGAAAAACATCACTATAAGACAAGCAGTAAATTATATTTCAACAATGCACGACTCTAAGGCATAAAGGAAGATATCTTTGAACAAGACATCCCTGTAAGACAAACGCGGAAAATAACTTTGACAATGATATCCCTATAATACAAATGGGGAAAACATATTTGACCAAGACAACACTGTAAGACGAGCGGTAAAGATATGTTTGACCAAGACATAAATGTTGGACATTCGGGGAAGATATCGTTGACCCAGACACCACTTTAATATACTCTGTAAAGATGTCTTTGACTAAGAGAAGACTGTAAAACAAGCGGTAAAGATATCTTTGACTAAGACTCCACTGACAGATAATCGAGAAAGATATTTTTGAACAAGACGCCACTGGAATACAAGCGGGAAGATTTCTTTGACAAAGAAAACACTGTACTTGAAGCGGAAAGATATCTTTGACCAAGACATTATTGTAAGACAAACGGAGAAGATATATCTGACCAAGACTCCACTCTAAGACACTCGGTAAAGAACTCTGCCCAGGATATCACTGTAAGACAAGCGTTAAAAATATATTTGACCAAGACACCACTGTAAAACAAGCGATAAGGGTATCTTAGGCCAAGACATAACTAGAAGACAAGAAGGGAATATATCGTTGACCAAGACTTGACTGTAAGACAAGAAGTGAAGATATCTTTGACCAAGACTTAAGTGTAAGACAAGAAGTGAAGATATCTTTGACCAAGACTTAACTGTAAGACAAGAAGTGAAGATATCGTTGACCAAGACTTAACTGTAAGACAAGAAGTGAAAATATATTTGACCAAGACTTAACTGTAAGACAAGAAGTGAAGATATCTTTGACCAAGACTTAACTGTAAGACAAGAAGTGAAGATATCTTTGACCAAACATAACTGTAAAACAAGCGGTAAAGATATATTTACCAAGAGAACACTGTAAGACAAGCGGTAAAGCTATCTTTGATCAAGACAACGTGTGTTGTGTCAAAGTTCTACCTCGACACATGTCTACTTCAGCTTGTTCTAGTTTAATGTCACATCTCTACCTCGACATAGCTACTTCAGTTTGTTCTAGTTTAATGTCACAGCTCTACCTCGAAATGTCTACTTCAGCTTGTTCTAGTTTAATGTCACATCTCTACCTCGACATGGCTACTTCTGCTTGTCTCAGTTTAATGCCACATCTTTATCTCGACATGTCTACTTCAGCTTGTTCTAGTTTAATGGCCCAGATCTACCTCGACATGTCTACTCAGCTTGTTCTAGTTTAATGTCACAGCTTTACCTCGACATGTATACTTCAGCGTGTACTAGTCTCTATCAAGTCTAAAACATATTGAACACAATCTATTGATTCATGTAAGCAATTACATTTATTTTTACCTCGGCCTGAGCAATCCAGTGTTTCTTCTGTCTAACCTATTTATCTTCTCTTTTCATTTCCACTTGCATTAGATGATGTATGGTACCATACACAAGTAGGGACCTACTTAACATGGGTTCAACGTTAGTTATTCTTGTCAAAGATTAGTTATACATCTCAAAAAAGAATGATTAAATTTGTCCCATAGAAGAACGTACGCGAAGTAGAAGACATTAATGCACTGTACCATGAAATTATATGAATATTGTATGAAACAACGCAAGTATTATGATATTACAAATTAAACACAAACATAGTGCATGCACTAAATACCTCTAAAGTTCAGAGCAAACAGAATCAAGATGGGCAGGAAAAGCAACATTTTATCTTGGAGAATGGTAGATCAAATTTGATTGTTTTTTACAAGTGCTTGCTTTCCTGAGTTTGCTAGCAACTATTAAATTAGACACAATGCAGCAACATTTGTGCAATGGTTATATCTGCTAACTGGTTCATCTCTGGTAACAGGTTGTACAAAGTTGTTCAGAATTATCCTTGAACCTGATGATGAAAATATACAAATATAATATGAATTGTAGAGTAATTAAAGCAGAATCCGAAAAAATGCTTAGGACAGTAAATGTGACGTAGTTGAGACAAATACATCAATTTAAATACCTCGTAGTCCTGATAATATCAGATGGTGAATGCAGATCAGAATCAAAGAGCAGAATAAGACATGCCAATGCAATGTTCCAGAAAACGAAAATTCGTTGGATACTGCAACAAATCTGTCCATGAGATTATGTAGACCTTTTCCTCTGTCTAATGTTAATGCTGCATCATTGGAAAACAGAAGTTCCCTGACGATGGCTCTTTAGACATTGCTTTTTGCTTTAAGTCGCGCCATGTTGAGTAATTTTCCATCTGGCCTTGCGTGAAAAAATATACCTTTTTTCGACATATTCGAAAGCATTGGAGAAAAACAGGGATAAAACTTTCCCAAAGAGTGTGGTTGTACGTACACACTCCTGCTTGAAGGTGCTGTTGATGGAAAACGCGCTGGAGTAGGCCCTATCAAACATCACTGTACCCTTTATGGTATTATAGAATGATGTTATGATTGTAAGCAGTTTAGGGGAGTAGACGATTTTTTTCCAACAGCTTGAAGAGTCCAACTTTACTCATTAGGTCAAATCCTTTTGTTAGATCTATGAAGGTAATGTATAGTAACACTCTTTGTTCGCGACATTTCTTCTGAAAGTGTGTCTTTGAGAATAACGTGTCGATGGTGGATCTGTTGGATCTAAATCCATATTGCGACTCAGGGTATACTCGGTGTGCTAGCTTGTGTAGCATATTTAGTACAACGCGTGCGAAGACCATCCCCACGATGTCAAGGTAGCTGTTACAGTCACCACGATTACATTTATATGTGTGTAAGGTGATGATGTTTGCATCCTTTATGTCCTGAAGCACTTCTTTCTCCTCCCAACGTCAGTACAATAATTCATGCAAACTGTTCAGGAGAGATTGTTTAGCATATTTGATAACTTCAGGGGGGATGCCATCCTTTCCAGTTGTCTTCCCTTTTGCCAGGGTGTCGACTGGAAAACTGATTTCTGACTCTGACGGCATCTAGTCTAATTTGTTAAAGACTGGAAGAGCTTCAATTGTATCGAACCCGAAGTAGGTGGCTATATTGCTATATTGTGGGAAGAATATAGCTATAGATAATGTTCCATCCAGTGCTACATCTACTGTGTTGCGATCGATTGTTTTAAGGGTTGCAGTCGTTTTGATAGTTGGGACAAATGCCTTCTTTATGCCTTCGTTAACATCTCTTATGATGCCAGTATCAAAGAAGAGATGGATACTTCTGCATAATTCCTGCCAGTAATAATTTACACATCGTCTGGATGATTTTTGTGCGACACGTCGTGCAGATCAATCTGCACGAAATGACCTGATACTTGGATTGTTTTGGGCAGTTCTTCTGGTCAATTTTATTTCTACTGTGACAGGCTCCAGCTCTAATATGTTTGCAGCAAATCAGTAAAGATGTGTCGATCTCGAGTGCTAAATGTGGTTTTGGCAGAGTTATATATGACGTCAGGGATGTAGCAGATTTTGTTTTCGCAGTTCATTTTTGTTGGCTTTGGAGATTGCTTCCTATTGTACTGAAAAATGAGTGTACTATTTCTGGCTTGTTGGTATTTTCGGTATCAATGCGTGGTCATCCATTCCTCTTTGAATGGTGTAGTGTTTTTATTTTCAGTCTAACTTTGCTGCATATCAGTGAGTGATCATTGTCACAGTCAGCACTACGATAACTACAATCGCTGAGCATAACTGTTTATTGCAGTTCGCCTAGTTATAATGAGGTCTAGTTGATACTATCTATGTGTTCTTGGACGTTTCCAGGACACCTGCTGGCAGGTCGTGGTATGAAAGATGGTGGATGTTGTGTTGCAGAGGTTGTTGTAGTTGTTGTCCGATTTCATTTATTTTCCCAGTACTATGTTTTCAAATCCACGATGGCCAAGAGTTGTGATCGGCTCCAACTCTGGCGTGAAGTCCCCATTATGAATAGGTATTCATGTTTATGAACTCTACTGCTATCCGACTGTACCTCCTTATAAAATGTATCTTTAACACAACATATGATTGACATTGTACAGAATATACAAAGACACAGAACATGATGTAAAATAACACAATGACGACATTTGTGAAAACCTTAAATAAATATGTGGCCATGTTCTATGTGGATGGGAAATCCTAAAACAGTCTTTAAAATTTCGACATGAAACCTATGTATTGTTATCGTCTTCGATAGGAGTACTAACTCGATCTCACTTACATCTATTACGCCTTCCTTTGTTCAATGTAATGTTCCCAAGCTTTAGCAATATCATGAAGAACATTCATAACCGTATGGCAAACATTCGTATTACCCGTTACTGCTGAGCGACAAAACGATGAAGAGACTCCTGACACTTTCAATCATCTGTTGTCAACAAGGTACCTGAAAAGTCGTGTAAATTATGAAAAGACTGGATGCTAGCCCTCTTGTTCGATGGAATTGACAGTATTATTTTAGTGACTTACAATACATAATTGAGTTATATAAAGAGATGGGTGTCAATATTGGTGCAGCCCGAAAAGAACAACATACTAAATATTGCAAAGAGATTGATTAATCAACATCGAACTGGCGTGTTGGGTTGCTGGACGCAGCTGGATTTTCTGAGGCGGAGATCGGAGCACTTATGGACATGCCCGGAGTGCTATGATGATAGTCCTCATATAACTGATGAATTGAGTTATGAGAGTCTTCAAAACTCACCGTCTACTTCACCTACCAGTTCTTTGAAATCATTAGTAATTTTGTATGGAACAATATACTTATATGTCACAACATACGTATATATTTGTTATTTCTATCGGATTCTCTGTCACGACTTTGTAGCAACATATTTTTTCAATCACGTTTTTCAACGTATTCATTCCACCTGCATGGTTACAGAAAGGGAGTTCTAACAGTCTTCGATCTAGCATTTTCACTCCCTATACTTCATGGGTTTTCTTGATCAGATGTGTAATGAAAACAGTGTTGCACGATATTGACCTTGTCCAGAATCGCAAAGCACGGGGAGATGGTCAGCGCAAAGATCTTAATAAATATTAATTCGTGTCCCTAATAATCCACCCACAGTCTACTAGACATGGAAACAAAGCGTTGTATTTTGTTTTAACGTGCCTCAAAGTACAATGCTATTCACAAAATAGATGAGACTGCAGTAAAACTATTTGATTGGCAAAACACGTAATCACAAAGTACTGTAGTTTTACAAATTACAAAAACAATGACAAAATATAGCAACGTTTCGACCAACAAGGTCTTTATCAAGCAAATGAACAAACAGGAGTGATAAATTAAAACAAAACAAATGGACGACCAAATACAAACGTTTCTAATGAAAATCTGGGAATAAAAATGAATAACGAAATAAATGTAAAATAAAAAACACACATAAAAACTAGAAATAGAACGGAAGAGAAACAATGAAAAATCTAGTAAACATATAACATGAATACACGCAACATATACCAATATAGATTACAAGGCATGGGAAGAGAAAGTACTAAGAAGCATAGGAATGTAATACGTTGAGCTCACGTGGTCGCAAGGTACCTTACAAAGAAATCAACCTATTCTCCAGAGCAAATCGACTGCGATCATCCGAGAAGCATGATCTGATGGCTGTAACCTGGACATCATGAGCTCCTAAGTGGCCAGTATAATTGAAATGGGTGGCTACAGGTGTCACAGAGCATTGGCGTATGTCGCGCAAGTGTTGGGCAAATTGGTCACTGAGCCTCTTTCCTGTCTCGCTGATATAAGCCTTGTTACACCTCTTACAGATAAAGGCATAGATAAGATTACGGGACTCGCATTTGAAACCATCGTCAATAAGAAACATGGCTAAAGGAAAAGAGACAGTACGTGTCTGTATCACATAAGCACACGTGTTGCAACGCCGACGGTCACACTAAACAGTGCCAAAATGAGTCTGGATATTGGACTTAATGCGACTGTGTACCAACATATCCTTAAGACTTATGTCCCGTCTGTAAGCCACCAAATGATAGTTTGGGAAAACAGAACGGGTCTCAGGATCTGACTTAAGGATAGACAGATGACGGAATAAAATATTTTTTACCAGTGAACTATGGGGGTGGAAAGTTAAGATAAGTTTTACTCTGTCAGAGTTAGTAGTCCTATGCTGGCTGGTGAGAGCCTGCTGGCTAGTGATTCTCTGAAATCGATGCATAGCCGAGACAAGCACCCTCTCCGGGTATAGGCGCCTGCGAAAGAAATCTAGCTTCTCACGAGCTCTCTGAAGAAAATCATAATCCTCGCTACAAAGGCGACGAAGGCGCAAGAGCTGCAAGAATGGCAAAGTCACTACAAGCCCGGGGATGGGAAGAAGTATAAAGGAGAAAACTATGTGCATCAGTAGGCTTGTAATATACTAATGTAGTGATAGTGGATAGGCGTATGGTGATAGTAATGTTATGAAAGTTGACACAAGTAGTGGAGATGTGAGAAGTAAAAGGAATAGAAGGGTTGAAAACATTAATGAAATTAATGAAGTGTGACAAATCGGCTTCAGGCATATCAGTAATGCCAATACAGTCATCAATGTATCTGTAATAGACAGACGGACGGGAGCCATCATATGCAGTCCATACTATGTGTTCATAGGTCCCATCTTAGTATCCATGGCAACCCCACTGATCTGCTCAAATAATTGATCATTAACCTAAAGGAGTTAAGGGTGAGAACTAGTTCCGCAAGACAAAGGAGAGCAGAAGTTGATACAAGTGGATTAGTTCTCATTTTGAGAAAGAACAGGAGAGCTTTGAGGCCGTCAGGATGAAGTATAGAAGTGTACAATGAGCAGACATCAAGGAGGAAGGGTTATCTCGTGTAGCAACTCAATGGAAGAAAAGACAGACAAAGCGTGTTTTGTATCTTTCAAAAATGACGGGAGTGTATTGACTATGGGATTAAAGATACTATCAAGGAATTCGGAGCTGTGTTCCATAGGGCAAGAGCAAGCAGAAACGATAGGGCTACCGGGATTGTGGAGTTTATGAATTTTGGGAGCACATAAAGGCGGGTTTACCCAAACAACTATCGATCACGTCAGAGTGATGATGCACTAGAAGCAAGGTCGTTCGTGGTAAATAAGTTCTTAATGACTTCACGAACCTTATTATTATTAGACAGAGTGACATCACCAGTAGGGCTGGTTTTATAAAACTGAGTGTCACGCAGTTGGCTATGACCATCCTGAAGGTTAAGATCTTTGCTCCAGACGACTATAGTTCCGCCTTTGTGGGCGGGTTTGATAACAATGTCATCACGTCGACGGAGGTGTTATAGAACACAAAACTCCGACGGTGACATGTTAGACTGCCATAGGCGTTTGGGTGAAGCATTCCAATATCATGTATCGTATTCTTGATGGAGAGAACAAGAGCGTTAGAGGCACCAGGTTTGGGTGTCGAGTCATGTTTACGAGTAGAAAACTTAGAAAACATACTTGTGTCAGGACATTGGTCACTGTCAACCTAGTTCTGAAAATGAAATTTCAATTGCAAGTCACGGTGAAAACGATTCACATCTTTAAGAGTTAATAATAATGCGTTGCAACACGTGTGCTTATATGATACAGACGCGTACTGTATCTTTTCCTTTAGCCACGTTTCTTATTGACGATGGTTTCACATGCGAGTCCCGTAATCTTATCTATGCCAATATTGTAAGCGGTGTAACAAGACTTATATCGCGAGACAGGCAATAGGCTCAGTGATCAATTCGCCCAACACTTGCGCGACATACGCCAATGCTCTGTGACCCCTGTAGCCACCCATTTCAATGATACTGGCCATTTAGGAGCTTATGATGTCCAGGTCACAGCCATCCGATCATGTTCCTCGGATGATCGCAGTCGATTTGCTCTGGAGAATAGGTTGATTTCTTTGTATGGTACATTGCGACCACGTGGGCTCAACGTATTACATTCCTATGCTTCTTAGTACTTTCACTTCCAATACCTTGTAATCTATATTGGTATATGTTGCATGTATTCAAGTTATATGTTTACTAGATTTTTCATTGTTTCTCTTCCGTTCTATTTCTAGTTTTTATGTGTGGTTTTTGCTGTACATTTATTGCGTTTTTCCTTTTTATTCCCAGATTTTCATTAGAAACGATTGTATTTAGTTGTCCATATGTTTTTTTTTAAATTTGTCACTCCTGTTTGTTCGTTTGCTTGATAAAGGCCTTGTTGGTCGAAACTTTGCTGTATTTTGTCATTGTTTTTGTAATTTGTAAAACTACCGTACTTTATGATTACGTGTTTTGCCAATCAAATAGTTTTACTGCAGTCTCATATATTTTGTGAATATTTCACATTTCTCTGCAACTCTTCGTTGTAACGTATTAGGTAAGTTTTAGTATTTATATGTGTGATGTATGTAATTTCCCGTCACTATTATTTTAGTATTGCTACTAATAACGTCAGTATTGCTTTAGTACTGGTGTTAATTTTTCTATTACAATGCCTTCCTTACAGAACGTGTTGAATTTTTTTTCGACACCATATCTCTATTTTCGCTAGTCTCTTGTCGACCGATATTCGTCTTACGGCTACTAGTTATGCCATGGTTACTTTTTAAAAAAAACCCGCTTTTGTTCTCATCTCCTGTTCCTTTTTACATGTCTGCGACTTAGGGTTATTTCCAAAGTCTTTACTTCTAACTTTCACCCATCTGTTGGACCATTATACCCTAGGGAGCAGCGCATGTTACAACAGTTAGAAACTAAGTGTGCTCTACAGCGTGTGCGTTGTATTGCTACTAATCATACACATCTTCTGTGTGACTTAAACAAATGTATGAATTTCTTTGCACCCATCACCAACAAAAACTTAACCTTCTTCGGCCTGTACCTTTTACCACTCCTTTCAATTGTCCACTACGATCTTCTCCTCCCACAATTGTGGCTTATTCCTCCATACCTTCCAATTGTCCACTACGATCTTCTCCTCCCACAATTGTGGCTTATTCCTCCAGACCTTCCAATTGTTCACTACGATCTTCTCCTCCCACACTTGGGGCTTATTCCTCCAGACCTTTCATTATCCGACAACGAGAGATCTGTTTAAAGTAAGTTTCTTTAATACCCGCCCTTACTATTGGAGTGTATGTAATCCATATTAGCCTAATAGGGCTCGTGTTTTATTAGGGTGTACGTATCTACGCATCAGCATGCTATGTCGGAAATTAACACCATTATCTCACGTTTCTTCCACCCACCTCTCCTGCTCTTCACACGTGTGGTCTTTGTTCCCACCTGTACACAATATCTTACGTAACCTGCCACTGACCCATTCCGATTGACCAGCCAACCGGTAACCTAAGAGTCTTCCTATTTCCTGTCCATTCTATCATTCACGAGATACTAACCAAGAGACAATCACTCTAGGAGCAGGTACGTATGGCAGTATTGCTTCACATCATTTGTTAGTATTATGTTTTAGTTAATAAAGTTTTTTTGTAAGTTTTTGTTCTTGATAAAGGTCTTGTCACCGAAACGTTGAGTGTTGTTTATTTTCATATTTTATAATTAATTTTCACTACTTATGTAATACTGCCTATACCTGTCTTTGTTCAATCGCCTATTTGCTCAGTATTACCGCAGCCACCTAACGGTTTTCTCCAGATCTGATCTGATTCGGTCTGACCACCTCATACGTGTTGATTTTCGCACATCGCATTAGTATTTATTCCTTTGCTACCTCCTTTCTGCTATCACCTTGTTATTTTTATTGTTAATTTGACTTAGCACTATAGTTATCTCTAAGTTCACTACTTACCCTCCCTTTTTCTTGTATCTTTCCATCATGCTGTCCTTTCATCGTTTATCTCAGTCTATTCACTGCTCTATTCTAGCTGCCTTTAGACTATTGCTCTAGGCTCTGCAAGTTGCAATTAGTTTTGCTTTCCTCACATTTAAGAAAACTCGTTTTAACTGCCATCATAACTTCCTTCACAGTTGTCTTCGCCATCATGTCTTACCACGTGGCTTTTCGTCGTTCTTTCACCCCTCACTTGGCCATCTTCATCCCTCCACTCTCCACCGATTGAATCGCATTGACTAGCATGTGGTTTCCACCGCATGCGGGCAGTATCCGACAATCACACTCGACTGATTCGGGAACTGGGGGTTGCCATCTCTCAACTGCGTATTCGTCTAATCTTCCTCTCATCCTACGCCTTCCCTCTTCAGCTTTTCCTTCCACTCTTGGTTCACTTTTTCAACAGGGAACTTTACACGTGTTTCAGCGCATCCCACAAGATAAATATTTCCCGTCTTCGTCCTACCCCCACCCCCCTCCGCCACCATCCGGACCTTCCCACCTTGTCAGGTGTATCCCCCTCGATCTTTTTCGATGAAGCATCCATCCTCAGCACAGGTCTCAACTTCATTCCTCTCCGTCCCACCTCGGACAAATATACCCTTATCAGTGACGTTCACGCCTTTCATAGTGGGCTTTGAATTCGGTACACTTCTTCAATCAACCACCACGTCCTTGTCCCCCTGTCGACGAACCTTTCTTTGGCTCTCCCCACCGCAAACACGATTGGACCTCTCCTTCTCGCGTCCTCTGAACCCCTGGAGCGTTACATCTCCAACACTCTCCACTCTATCCTCCGTCAACGACCGTCCCCTCTTCAGCGTTCCAATATCACCCCAGCGGAACCCCGGGTTCTTACCAGTCTCCGTTTGCGGGATAATATTGTCATTAAACCTGCCGACAAGCGAGGTACGGTTGTTGTATGGCGGATGGACCTATACATTCGTGAGGCCTCTTCCCAACTCTCTGACACTTCTTCATACCGCCCGAGTCTGGTAGATGCAATACCGCAACACAATGATCTGGTGCATCAGACCATCCAGACATTCATTCTACAGAACGATCTTCATCCTAGCGCAGATTCTCTTCGTGTCATGAAGGCCAATCTTGGCAAACCGTGTCTCTACTTGCTTCCAAAGATCCACAAGCCTAACAACCCGGGCCGACCCATTGTATCAGCGTGCTCCTGCCACGCCGAGTCGATTTCGGACTTTCTTGACGGCATTTTCAGACCCTTGGTGGAGACACTTCCGTCCTTCCTTAAGGACACCACACATGATATATCCACCTTTCTTTCGACCTCCCTACTCCCAGGTCATACCAATCGTCTCTTCCTGTTGGACGTATGCTCCCTTTATACCTCCATCCCCCATCGCGATGGCTTAGCTGCTCTCCAGTTCTTCCTGGATCAGCGACCCCATCCCTCTATTGCCACTACTACTCTCACACGCTTAGCTGAACTGGCACTAACTACGAAATCCTTCGAGTTCAATAGTGAATACTTTGATCAGATTAGCGGCGTTGCCATGCGCACTAAGATGGAACCCAGTTATGCTTGCCTTTTCATGGGCCACTTTGAACATCTCATCTTTTAGAGTTATCTGGACCCTATACCTATCATGTACCGCCGATACATTGATGACGGAGTGGGAGTTACGGACATGCCGGAAAGTGACTTGCTACAGTTTATTGAATTCGTCGGTGACTTCCACCCGTCCATCAAGTTCACCTCTGCCATCTCTCCTACGTCAGTAAACTTCCTTGACATCACTGTCTCCATCGGTGTCTCCTCTCTCCTTACCACTGTTTTCTATAAGTCCACTGACTCTCATAACTACCTTCTATATACATCATCACACCCTTGGCTTGTCGCAACTCTCTACTCTTCTCTCAGCTAATTCGTCTCCGACGCTTGTGTCATGACGACGATGATTTTCGTCACCATGCTCACGAGATGCTCGACTTCTTTCGACACCGTCTTTACCCTGAGGAGGTTCTCATCAACGCTCTTCGTCGTGTTCTACCTATCTCTCGTCACACCGCTCTCTCCCTTCTACCGTCCCCTTGTGACCTTACCAAATTGGTGCTCACCTTTCATCCCCACAACGCTCCTGCTGTGGGAATCCTTCTCCGTGAGCTGCGGATCTTCCGGGAAGACCCGGCTTCCTCACGGATCTTTCCTCTCCCCTGGTGGCCTTCCGGAGGACAAGAACCTACGCAACCTTCTGGTCCGCAGTAGGCTCCGTACCTCTGGAGGACACGTGGGACCTGTCACGTGCTCTAGGTCCCGTTGCTACAACTGTCTTTACGTTTTCCAGGCTACTTCTATCTCCTTCCCTAACACTTCCTTTACTATCCGACAAGGCCTCACTTATGTCTCCCGCAACCTTATTTATGCCATTCCCTGCAAGCGCTGCGGGATAGCATATATAGGTGAGACAGGCGTGCGTCTTGGTGACCGCTTCGCTCAGCACCTCTGGGATATCTCTAACAGTGCATCCACCTCGGTGGCTGTCCATTTCAAAGGCCCCAGTCAGCACGGCAGGATATATGTCTCTATCACCGGTCTAGTGTCGTGCTCCTCCGATGACCGCAGCAGGTTATCACTGGAATGTCGGTTGATTGACCGTTTGGGTGTAGTGTCACTTAAAGGGGATCAATGTACGACTTCAGCACGTGTAGTGTGTATGCCTACTGGTCTTTCTTCTTCTTATTTCATTCTCTCTATTTCATCAACCCCCTCCACAAACCCATTGACTCACTACCATTTCCTCTTCTGTCTTTTCGCTCTCCAGCTATTGAGGCACCCCTGCGTTGTCATTTACTCCCTCTGCTCGACTCCACCCTCCCCTCCTGGCCCTGATACACCTTTTGGTATTAATGCTTCTTTCGTCTACCTCCTCTGTTCTTATTTATATCTACACAGCATCACATGACACTATCATCCCTATTCATCGTCAGAATACGGCTCACACTCTAGGGTGTCACTTTTGACACTTCTCTCCCTCTGTTCCAGTCATACAACATAGGATTCTGCATGTGTTCCCGGGACACACAGGATGCATATTAGCCAAGTAGGGCTTCAGTCGCTTTTGGAGCACAGTGGCTGAGTTATCCCTACAGTTGAGTTACTCGAACCTGATCTAGTGTTATGTTCTATCACATTTTCTTACTTGCATACTTATCTTCAGCACGTTCTCGTCTGGTATACATATCTGTAGGACACTTACAGTGTGATACTATTGACCACTAACCCACCACCTCCCCAGGAACATGGGATTACATACCCGCCCTTGCTATCGGAGTGTATGCAATCCATATTAGCCTAATAGGGCTCGTGTTTTATGGAGTGTACGTATCTACACATCAGTATGCTATGATGGGAAAATTAACGCCATTATATCTCGTTTCTTCCACCAACTTCTCCTGCTCTTCCCATGTGTGGTCTTTGTTCCCACTTGTACACACAATATCTTACGTAACCTCCACTCTCCTTTCCGATTGACCAGCCAACCGGAAATCTAATAGTTATCCTTTGTCCTGTCCATTCTATCATTCACGAGATACTGACCAAGAGACAAGCACTCTAGGAGCAGGTACGTATACCAGTATCTTTTGCTTCACATCATTTGTTAGTATTATGTTTTAGTTAATACAGTTTTTGTGTTAGTTTTTGTTCTTGATAAAGGTCTAATCACCGACACGTTGAGTGTTGTTTATTTTCATATTTTATAATTACTTTTTCATTACTTATGTAATACTGCCTATACCTGACTTCGTTCAATCACCTTCATCTCCCACCCACCATTGACCTATTCTTAACTCTTCAAGATGTGAATCGTTTTCACCGTGGCTTGCGATTGAAATTTCACTTTCAGAACCAGGTTGACACTGACCAATGTCCTGACAGGAGTATGTTTTCTAAATTTTCTACTCTTAAAAATGACTGAACACCTAAACCTGGTGCTTCTAACGCTCTTGATCACTACATCAAGAATACTATACATGATATTGGACTGCTCCACCCCAAACGCCTATGGCAGTCTAACATGTCACCGTCAGAGTTTCGTGCTCTATCACACACCCGTCGAAGTGATGACATTGTTAGCAAACCCGCCGACAAAGACGGAGCTATAGTCGTCTGGATCAAAGATCTTTACCTTCAGGATGGTCATAACCAACTACGTGACACTCAGATTTATAAAACCAGCCCTACTGATGTCACTATGTCTAATAATAATAAGGTTCGTGAAGTCATTAATAACTTAATTACCACGAACGACCTTGCTTCTAGTGCATCATCACTCTGTGTGATCGATAGCTGTTTGGGTAAACCCGCCTTTTATATGCTCCCAAAATTCATAAACTCCACGATCCCGGTAGGCCTATCGTTTCTGCTTGCTCTTGCCCTACGGAACACATCTTCGAATTCCATGATAGCATCTGTAATCCCATAGTCACCACTACCGTCATTTTGAAAGATACGAACCACGCTTTGTCTGTCTTTTCTTTCATTGAGTTGCTACCGAGAGAACCACGTGTCCTCCTCCTGTGGCTTATTGTAAACTTGTATACCTCATCCTGACGGCCATAATGTTCTCCAGTTCTTTCTCAATAGGAGAACAAATCCACTTGTATCAACTTCTGCTCTCCTTCGTCTTGCAGAACTAGGTCTCACTCTTAACTCCTTTAGTTTAGTGACCAATTCTTTAAGCAGATCAGTGGGGTTGCCATGGGTACTAAAATTGGACCTAGTTATGTTTGTCTATTCATGGGTTATCTTGAACACCTAGTATGGACTACATATGATGGCCGCTTCCGTCTTTTTATTGATGACTCTATTGTCATTACTAATATGCCCGAAGCCGATTTGTCACGCTTCATTAATGTTTTCAATCCTTCTATTCGTTTTACTTCGCACATCTCCACTACTTGTGTCAACTTTCTTGACATTACTATCACCACACACCTATCCACTATCACTACATTAGTATATTACAAGCCTACTGATGCACATAGATTTCTCATTTATACTTCTTCCCATCCCCGGGCTTGTAGTGACTCTTTGCCATTCTCGCAGCTCTACGCCTTTCGTCGCCTTTGTAGCGAGGACTATGATTTTCTTGAAAGAGCTCGGGAGATGCTGGATTTCTTTCGCAGGCGCCTATACCCGGAGAGGGTGCTTGTCTCTGCTATGCATCGATTTCAGAAAATCACTCGTCAGCAGGCCATCACCAGCCAGCATAGGACTACTAACTCTGACAGAGTAAAACTTATCTTAACTTTCCACCCCATAGTTCACTGGTGAAAAATGTTTTATTCCGTCATCTGTCTACCCTTAAGTCAGATCCTGAGACCGTTCTGTCTTCCCCAACTATTATTTGGTGGCTTACAGACGGGACAGAAGTCTTAAGGATATGTTGGTACACAGTCGCCTTAAGTCCAATATCCAGACTCATTTTGGCACTGTTCAGTGTGGCCGTCGACGTTGCAACACGTGTGCTTATGTGATTCCGACGCGTACTGTATCTTTTCCTTTAGCCACGTTTCTTATTGACGATGGTTTCACATGCGAGTCCGTAATCTTATCTATGCCATTATCTGTATAAGGTGTAACAAGACTTATATCGGCGAGACGGCAAGAGGCTCAGTGACTGATTCGCCCAACACTTGCGCGACATACGCCAATGCTCTGTGACCCCTGTAGCCACCCATTTCAATGATACTGGCCATTTAGAGCTCATGGTGTTCAGGTCACAGCCATCCGATCATGTTCATCGGATGGTCGCAGTCGATTTGCTCTGGAGAATCGGTTGATTTCGTTGTATTGTACCTTGCGACCACGTGAGCCCAACGTATTACATTCCTATGCTTCTTAGTACTTTCTTTCCCATGCCTTGTAATCTATATGGGTATATGTTGCATGTAATCAAGTTATATATTTACTAGATTTGTCATTGTTTCTCTTCCGTTCTATTTCTAGTTTTGATGTGTGTTTTTGTGTTATATTTATTTCGTTATTCGTTTTTATTCCAAGATTTTCATTAGAAACGTTTGTATTTGGTCGTCCATTTTTTTTTAAAAATTTGTCACTCCTGTTTGTTCGTTTTTTAATAAAGGTCTTGTTTGTCGAAAAGTTGCTGTATTTTGTCATTGTTTATGAAATTTGTAAAACTACAGTACTTTTGATTACTGTAATGCTCTTCACATACAGTAAATACAACAAAGTAAACAAACACAATATTCTAGGGAAACAATGAAATAAATGTTGATGAGAGAGGCAAGAAATATCACATTCAGTTTGCATGGAAGAGATTGAGCGAGTTGGTCAGGACAAAGTCGTAACAAGAAATTACTTGCAGACCATACGTGATGTCTAACGGTGTCAGATGAATATATATAACTACAACACACACATGTTGATAACAGAAACAGCAAAGACGAAAGTGTTTTAGTCAACAAGTGCAGAGGTCACACAAGAACCTTTATACGGTTATAGAAATCTCTTCTGATCATGACACTGCAACTCTGAGTGGGATAACACAGAAGACTTGAGTAGAGAATGAAGTAACAATACATGTAATTATCTTTATTTATGCTAATCAATTATCAAACACTTACTAGAAATGTTTTTGTGACATAAGTTCTACAATGCTGCTGTGTTTGATGCAATGTTAACTGTGTACAATTTAAACTGTGTCACTGATGCGTACAGACGTGAATACCAAATGCTAATTAGTGCACGGCACCACAATTAGTTATTTTGGCTGCATTAGTCTATTTTAGAATAATTTCAGCGCAGTCATTCTACTTAATTCTCTGTTCCTCGTGGAGCATAGGTCTTCAACAGTTGTTCGCCGCCTTTCTAGGTCTCTGGCTGTTTTTTATGGTCTCCAGGATAGTCGAGAAACCCTTTAGTTCTTCAAGAAGACTTCTACTCTAGGTCTGTTCAGAACGTCCCATCTGCCGTTTATCTTGCGAGTTCCACTCAAGTGTTTATCTAGTAACATATGGCGCGGTGCATGCCAGCTCTTAAATACCCTAAACAGTTCAACAACTGCCACATACTCACCTTTCAAAATGTATATGATAAATTTCTGGAGTAGATAGTTACCAGAAAGGTGTGTCACTTTGAGAGAGATCACATCCTCTATAACACTCTCAGAAGCTACCGATCAATGAAAGGGACATGTGGCATTGCTGGCACGTTTACTTATAATGATTACTAAGGCATCTAGTCCAGGAAAGTGACTGTTGCTGTCGAAATAATGAGAATTCAATGAATTTCAGTTTCAGTTTGGAATATCTTGATTGCACTCCGGACATGTCAATAGATGCTCCAATCTCTTCGCAATATTTCCAACAGCGTCCAGCGACTGACCGTACCAGTTCGATTTTGATTGATGAACCTAGTCACGTACCTGTTATGTTGTTCTTTTCTACTCCAATCTTCAAACCCAGCTCCTGCAATCTAGTAGTTGACGTAGATTGGTTCAAGTGAAAATATTCTTTGCGGCCACACTCTATGAGGGCGTTCAAAATATCAGCTCTATCTATTGGCTGGCCTCTGATATGGTGGCAGAGCCAGCCAGCCTGTCTGCTCTCTCATTGTCAACAACTCCTATGTGCCCCGGAACGAAGATAAGTGTGATTCTGCAAATTGTTGACGCTTGTAGTGATTCAGTCCATTGCCTCTGCACCGAACCTTGCGGATCATACTCAACGAATCACTCAGAATGTACGCTTGAGTGTAGGTTTGTGACTCAATCCAACGTAAAGTATTAGTCACCGCCAACACCTCCATTGTCATGCTGCTTGTTGTCATACGAAATGCAGCACTGGCATCATGGACCATTCTGCCACATGCCGAGAAGGCCCATGCGGCCTTTTCGTGGCGAACCACCTATCCTTCCATGTAAATCACAACGGTACCTTCATTGCAGTTTTCATCACAGATATCTTAACGTCTGCATCCAGCGCCACGGTTCTCTCTTTGCAACTTTTGTCAATATGCTTTTCAGTCAAATGATATATTTGCACCAGGAAGGTTTTGTCTGTATGAACGTAGCATGCAGTAAACGATTGTTTGAATTACCAGTTTTTCTGTAATTGTTCTCAGTGACAGTACCACATTTCGATTAATGATACTTTAATGACTTTAACATAAATAATATTTCAGTTTCTCATAGTGATTTAACAGTTTCTCATAGTGATTTAATAGTTTCTCATAGTGATTTAACAGTTTCTCATAGTGATTTAATAGTTTCTCATAGTGATTTAATAGTTTCTCATAGTGATTTGATAGTTTTTCATAGTGATTTAATAGTTTCTCATAGTGATTTAATAATTTCTCATAGTGATTTAATAGTTTCTCGTAGTGATTTAATAGTTTCTCATATGGATTTTACAGTTACAGTTTCTCATAGTGATTTAATAGTTTCTCATAGTGATTTAACAGTTTCTCATAGTGATTTAATAGTTTCTCATAGTGCTTTAATAGTTTCTCATAGTGATTTAACAGTTTCTCATAGTGATTTAATAGTTTCTCATAGTGATTTAACAGTTTCTCATAGTGATTTAATAGTTTCTCATAGTGATTTAATAGTTTCTCATAGTGATTTAACAGTTTCTCATAGTGATTTAATAGTTTCTCATAGTGATTTAATATTTTTTCATAGTGATTTAACAGTTTCTCATAGTGATTTAACAGTTTATCATGGTGATTTAATAGTTTCTCATAGTGATTTAATAGTTTATCATAGTCATTTAATAGTTTTTCATAGTGATTTAACAGTTTCTCATACTGATTTAATAGTTTCTCATAGTGACTTAATAGTTTCTCATAGTGATTTAACAGTTTCTCATAGTGATTTAATAGTTTCTCATAGTGATTTACTAGTATCTCAATGTGATTTAATTGTTTCTCATAGTGATTTAACAGTTTCTCATAGTGATTTAATAGTTTCTCATCATGATTTAATAGTTTCTCATATTGATTTAATAGTTTCTCATAGGGATTTAATAGTTTCTCATCGTGATTTAATAGTTTCTCATAGAGATTTAATAGTTTCTCATAGTGATTTAACAGTTTCTCATAGTGATTTAATAGTTTCTCATAGTGATTTAATAGTTTCTCATAGTGACTTAATAGTTTCTCATAGTGATTTAATAGTTTCTCATAGTGATTTACTAGTATCTCAATGTGATTTAATTGTTTCTCATAGTGATTTAACAGTTTCTCATAGTGATTTAATAGTTTCTCATCATGATTTAATAGTTTCTCATATTGATTTAATAGTTTCTCATAGTGATTTAATAGTTTATCATATTGATTTAATAGTTTCTCATTGTGATTTAACAGTTTCTCATAGTTATTTAACAGTACTTATATTGATTTAAAAGTTTCTCATAGTGATTTAACAGTTTCTCATAGTGATTTAATAGTTTCTCATAGTGATTTACTAGTATCTCAATGTGATTTCATAGTTTCTCATAGTGATTTAACAGTTTCTATAGTGATTTAATAGTTTCTAATAGTAATTTAACAGTTTCACATAGTGATTTAATATTTTCTCAGAGTGATTTAACAGTTTCTCATAGTGATTTAATAGTTTCTCATAGTCATTTAATAGTTTTTCATAGTGATTTAACAGTTTCTCATACTGATTTAATAGTTTTCATAGTAACTAATAGTTTCTCATAGTGATTTAACAGTTTCTTATAGTGATTTAATCGTTTCTCATAGTGATTTACTAGTATCTCAATGCGATTTAATTGTTTATCATAGTGATTTAACAGTTTCTCATAGTGATTTAATAGTTTCTCATCATGATTTAATAGTTTCTCATATTGATTTAATAGTTTCTATAGATTTAATCGTTTCTCAGTGATTTAATAGTTTCTCATAGTGATTTAATAGTTTCTCATAGTGATTTAACAGTTTCTCATAGTGATTTAATAGTTTCTCATAGTGATTTAATAGTTTCTCATAGTGACTTAATAGTTTCTCATAGTGATTTAATAGTTTCTCATAGTGATTTACTAGTATCTCAATGTGATTTAATTCTTTATCATAGTGATTTAACAGTTTCTCATAGTGATTTAATAGTTTTTCATCATGATTTAATAGTTTCTCATATTGATTTAATAGTTTCTCATAGGGATTTAATAGTTTCTCATAGAGATTTAATAGTTTCTCATAGTGATTTAACAGTTTCTCATAGTGATTTAATAGTTTCTCATAGTGATTTACTAGTATCTCAATGTGATTTCATAGTTTCTCATAGTGATTTAACAGTTTCTATAGTGATTTAATAGTTTTCACAGTAATTTAACAGTTTCTCATAGTGATTTAATAGTTTCTAGTGATTTAACAGTTTCTAATAGTGGTTTAATAGCTTTTCATAGTGATTTAACAGTTTCTCATAGTGATTTAATAGTTTCTCATTGTGATTTAACAGTTTTCATAGTTATTTAACAGTTATAATATTGATTTAAAAGTTTATCATAGTGATTTAACAGTTTCTCATAGAGATTTAATAGTTTCTCATAGTGATTTACTAGTATCTCAATGTGATTTCATAGTTTCTCATAGTGATTTAACAGTTTCTTATAGTGATTTAATAGTTTCTAATAGTAATATAACAGTTTCTCATAGTGATTTAATAGTTTCCAATAGTGATTTAACAGTTTCTCATAGTGATGTAATAGTTTTTCATAGTGATTTAACAGTTTCTCATAGTGATTTAACAGTTTCTCATATTGATTTAATAGTTTCTCATAGTGATTTAATAGTTTTTCATAGTGATTTAATAGTTTCTCATACTGATTTAATAGATTCTCATAGTTATTTAATAGTTTCTCATAGTGATTTAATAGTTTCTCATATTGATTTAACAGTTTCTCATAGTGATTTAATAGGTTCTCATAGTGATTTAGTAGTTTCTCATAGTGATTTAACAGTTTCTCATAGTGATTTAATAGTTTCTCATAGTGATTTAATAGTTTCTCATAGTGATTTAATAGTTTCTCATAGAGATTTAATAGTTTCTCATAGTGATTTAACAGTTTCTCATAGTGATTTAATAGTTTCTCATAGTGATTTAATAGTTTCTCATGTGACTTAATATTTTCTCATAGTGATTTAATAGTTTCTCAAATGATTTACTAGTATCTCAATGTGATTTAATTGTTTCTCATAGTGATTTAACAGTTTCTCATAGTGATTTAATAGTTTCTCATCATGATTTAATAGTTTCTCATATTGATTTAATAGTTTCTCATAGGGATTTAATAGTTTCTCATAGAGATTTAAAAGCTTCTCATAGTGATTTAACAGTTTATCATAGTGATTTAATAGTTTCTCATAGTGATTTAATAGTTTCTCATTGTGATTTAACAGTTTCTCATAGTTATTTAACAGTTCTCATATTGATTTAATAGTTTCTCATAGTGATTTAACAGTTTCTCATAGTGATTTAATAGTTTCTCATAGTGATTTACTAGTATCTCAATGTGATTTCATAGTTTCTCATAGTTATTTAACAGTTCTCATATTGATTTAAAAGTTTCTCATAGTGATTTAACAGTTTCTCATAGTGATTTAATAGTTTCTCATAGTGATTTACTAGTATCTCAATGTGATTTCATAGTTTCTCATAGTGATTTAACAGTTTCTTATAGTGATTTAAT
Source organism: Arion vulgaris (assembly GCA_020796225.1). Lineage (NCBI taxonomy): Eukaryota > Metazoa > Mollusca > Gastropoda > Stylommatophora > Arionidae > Arion > Arion vulgaris. The sequence continues at coordinate 5,617,062 of CM036768.1, read as the reverse complement.
AGTTTCTAATAGTAATTTAACAGTTTCTCATAGTGATTTAATAGTTTCTCATAGTGATTTAACAGTTTCTCATAGTGATTTAAAAGTTTCTCATAGTGATTTAATAGTTTCTCATAGTCATTTAATAGTTTTTCATAGTGATTTAACAGTTTCTCATACTGATTTAATAGTTTCTCATAGTGACTTAATAGTTTCTCATAGTGATTTAACAGTTTCTCATAAGTGATTTAATAGTTTCTCATAGTTATTTACTAGTATATCATAGTGATTTAATTGTTTCTCATAGTGATTTAACAGTTTCTCATAGTGATTTAATAGTTTTTCATAGTGATTTAACAGTGTCTCATACTGATTTAATAGTTTCTCATAGTGACTTAATAGTTTCTCATAGTGATTTAACAGTTTCTCATAGTGATTTAATAGTTTCTCATAGTTATTTACTAGTATCTCAATGTGATTTAATTGTTTCTCATAGTGATTTAACAGTTTCTCATAGTGATTTAATAGTTTCTCATCATGATTTAATAGTTTCTCATATTGATTTAATAGTTTCTCATAGGGATTTAATAGTTTCTCATAGAGATTTAATAGTTTCTCATAGTGATTTAACAGTTTCTCATAGTGATTTAATAGTTTCTCATAGTGATTTAATAGTTTATCATAGTGACTTAATAGTTTCTCATAGTGATTTAATAGTATCTCATAGTGATTTACTAGTATCTCAATGTGATTTAATTGTTTCTCATAGTGATTTAACAGTTTCTCATAGTGATTTAATAGTTTCTCATCATGATTTAATAGTTTCTCATATTGATTTAATAGTTTCTCATAGGGATGTAATAGTTTCTCATAGAGATGTAATAGCTTCTCATAGTGATTTAACAGTTTCTCATCGTGATTTAATAGTTTCTCATAGTGATTTAATAGTTTCTCATTTTGATTTAATAGTTTCTCATTGTGATTTAACAGTTTCTCATAGTGATTTAACAGTTTCTTATAGTGATTTAATAGTTTTTCATAGTAATTTAACAGTTTCTCATAGTGATTTAATAGTTTCTAGTGATTTAACAGTTTCTAATAGTGATTTAATAGTTTTTCATAGTGATTTAACAGTTTCTCATAGTGATTTAATAGTTTCTCATTGTGATTTAACAGTTTCTCATAGTTATTTAACAGCTCTCATATTGATTTAAAAGTTTCTCATAGTGATTTAACAGTTTCTCATAGTGATTTAATAGTTTCTCATAGTGATTTAATAGTATCTCAATGTGATTTCATAGTTTCTCATAGTGATTTAACAGTTTCTTATAGTGATTTAATAGTTTCTAATAGTAATTTAACAGTTTCTCATAGTGATTTAATAGTTTATAATAGTGATTTAACAGTTTCTGATAGTGATTTAATAGTTTCTATGATTTAATAGTTTTATAGTGATTTAATAGTTTCTCATAGTGATTTAACAGTTTCTCATAGTGATTTAATGTTTCTCATTATGATTTAACAGTTTCTCATAGTTATTTAACAGTTCTCATATTGATTTAAAAGTTTCTCATAGTGATTTAACAGTTTCTCATAGTGATTTAATAGTTTCTCATAGTGATTTACTAGTATCTCAATGTGATTTCATAGTTTCTCATAGTGATTTAACATTTCTATAGTGATTTAATAGTTTCTATAGTATTTAACAGTTTCTCATAGTGATTTAATAGTTTCTAATAGTGATTTAACAGTTTCTCATAGTGATTTAATAGTTTTCATATGATTTAAAGTTTCTCATAGTGATTTAATAGTTTCTCATAGTGATTTAACAGTTTTTCATAGTGATTTAATAGTTTCTCATAGTATTATAATAGTTTCTCATAGTGATTTAAAGTTTCTCATAGTGATTTAATAGTTTCTCATAGTGATTTAAAAGTTTCTCATATTGATTTTATAGTTTCTCATAGTGATTTAATAGTTTCTCATAGTGATTTAATAGTTTCTCATATGATTTAATAGTATTCTCATGTTATTTAATAGTTTCTCATAGTGATTTAATAGTTTCTCATAGTGATTTAATAGTTTCTCATAGTGATTTAAAAGTTTCTCATAGTGATTTAATAGTTTCTCATAGTGATTTAACAGTTTTTCATAGTGATTTAATGTTTCTAATTATGTAACAGTTTCTCATAGTGATTTAAAGTTTTCATAGTGATTTAATAGTTTCTCATAGTGATTTACAGTTCCATATGTGATTTAATAGTTTCTCATAGTGATTTAATAGTTTTCATAGTGATTCAATAGTTTCTCATACTGATTTAATAGATTCTCATAGTTATTTAATAGTTTCTCATAGTGATTTAATAGTTTCTCATAGTGATTTAATAGTTTCTCATAGTAATTTAAAAGTTTCTCATAGTGATTTAATAGTTTCTCATAGTGATTTAAGATTTCCAAATCAAATGTCATGTAGCTAGACAAGACAACTATGCTGGAAGTCAAAGAAGAATAGTAAATCAGCACATAACCTTGTTCGTTAGTCGTCACACGCTGTGAGACATACAGGGCAGGGGGTTGAGATCAGAAAATGTATGGACTAACTGGTACAGTGATGACGATCCGACGACTAAACTAAATTAAACTAACAACAGTCCGTTCAACTTGTCATGCCCACAGATAAAATTGTGTATCTTTGTAACCATTTGATTCAGTACATTGAAAACGTGCATGTGAATTACACATGTTTCCGACGATACAATTTATTTATATATTATATAATATTATATTAAATATAATATTTGCAATTCAAATAATCCTACTATCTAGACGTTTCCTTCTGTGTGCTATATATGTAACACCTGCATTGACATGGTTAAAGAAAACTAATTTTTACAGCCATTTAATACATTGCTGACAAAAATAGCAGCATTCACGACGAAATCTATGGTTATTTTTTAACTATTCTTGCATTTCCCGCGCACTAATTTCAAATGCTTTGACCGTGGTAATCAAATATCGTCATAAGTGCGACACGGACTTTTTATTAAAGGCGTATATCGAAATTAGTGTTAAGCTATTGTGCCATATTTCTGACTTCTCAAAACAGACATTGATATAACGATTCTAAGGAGTTTGAGTTACAATATAAAAAGTGTTCTTAAAACTATACGCGCATTTCCTCAAAGAGGCACATATGGGTCATCTTTACCACAGTATACACGAACCAGAGCAAAGATATACTTTGTTATAGTGGTACTGCCCTACCACATATGTTAATACACGACATTGTACCACAGCAGGTTGTCATTTCTTTTATGGTAGCAACCTTTAGACGACCTACACTCCAGGTCTGTTATCTGCACAGGTTGCCGGTCTTTTAGTGGACTACTTGGTGTTCCAGTTTTGTGTACAGTTTGCTCCGCATGTCTTTGATTGTCCCCAATCAAACTACAAGACAGTGGTAGTTCTCTGCGAACAGAAACGCGCACTGAATTCAAGTCTCTGCTGGGCCTTTTAGTGTTTCTGCACACTTGGGTGGTCCGCTCCCCTCTACGTCTCTTACTTTTCTCACCACGTTGAGTTTATTCCGGAGTAGGAACATATCAGCATTTTTCGAGGCGTGTCGGCACCTGACAATTTGCAGTTGCTACTATGTATTTTCCCTGGCTCTGGGAAACACTGCACTGGGGCCACGCACAAAATAATGTTATCAGGCGCTATCAGCGCAGCTTAGATTTTGGTGACCCGATAGGTGGTCATTTACTCCTGAGAGAGTTAGAATTCGTTCACAACGCTGCGGCTGTTTTCTTACGATTCTGCAATTTGTTTGGCAACTTTTATAAGACATCGGCCAGGAGATGCGTCCATTTTGTTCATTGGTTTTTGGACATGCAATGCTTTTCGTGCTTGCACTGCTACCACTACCTGTAGCTCTCCCTACCCGCTTAGCCAGACAGGGAACATTGTCTGTTACCAGGGTCACCCCGTGGAGGTGGGGAAGGATCTAGATTAGTACCATCTCACTAATCCTGAGGCGACGCTGTCCATATGCGTCTTTGACCCCACATGAACTAATTAAAGAGATAGGGTTGCTGTACCAACCAAATGTTGGACTCTTTGCAATGTTATTATAACCGCAACCATTGTGAACAATAGAAATCATTACTAATTACCGCAGAGGATGTGGACCTCTTGAATGACAATGTCAACAAATATAGACAGTCATTTGACTAAGACGTTCAGCTCATTCACCATTCAGTCAGAGCAAATGAACGTTCCAAACTTGATAACATTGACAAATGTATAGAACAGTAGTAATTCAAAGTATAATCACAAATATAAAAAAAAGAAATAATAAAAAATAAAATAAATCAAACAGCAGCACATAAACAATGAATAAAGAGAAACTAGAAGCATGGTGTATTGCTTGCTTTCATAATAAAGTTATTTATTGATTAAACTTGCTCATTCTGAGTTTTGAGAAGATACAAAAATAAAAGATGATACTGTTTAGATGTAACCATGGTTAATATTACTCTATGTTTACAGTAATACCTTTATTATCATTAAATTATATAAAATATTGATATTTAGAATCATGTTTTTTATTGTCAATTAATCTCATTTAAACAAAACACATTTTTCATCAATCACACAGTCAACGCAGGCACGTCTATTGTAAAACGTTGCCGTATTGGTTTGTCCGGAGCTAAATCGATCACAATTTTGGATGTAAAATTTGACCGCAACTTGTATTTCAGAGAGAATGTTGATGTCATTGTCAAGGCACGTAAAGGTTTAGCGGCAATGAGAGTTATGGTGGCTGCTAATATCGAGCAGCGTCTACTTGTCATCCTTTATCAGACGCTGGTTCTTTCCAGAATTGAATATGCAATGGTCATCCTAGATTAGAAATCTAACGACCTTCCTACCGGCGCATCATCACTTTGTGTCATCGATAGCTGTTTAGGAAAACCCGCCTTTTATATGCTCCCCAACAATTCATAAACTGAACAATCCGGGTAGGCCCATCGTTTCTGCTTGCTCTTGTCCTACGGAACATATCTCCGAATTTCTTGATAGTATCTTCAATCCTATAGTCACCACACTACCTTCATTCTTGAAAGATACGAACCACACCTTGTCTGTTTTTCGTCTATTGAGTTGTTGCCTGGCAGGACTTACCGTCTCTTCCTCCTTGATGTGTGCTCATTGTACACCTTCATACCTCATTCCGACGGACTTCAAGCTCTCCAGTTCTTTCTCGACAGGAGAACTAACCCACTTGTCTCCACCTTGGCTATCCTTCGTCTTGCAGAACTAGTTCTAACTCTCAACTCCTTTCAGTTCAATGACCAGTTCTTTGAGCAGATCAGTGGGGTCGCAATGGGTACTAAAATGGGACCCAGTTATGCTTGTCTATTCATGGGTCATCTTGAGCACCTAGTATGGAATTCCTATGATGGCCCTCTTCCGTCTGTGTATCATAGATACATTGATGATTGTATTGGCATTACCGATATGCCTGAAGCCGATTTGTCACGCTTCATTAATTTCATTAATGTCTTCAATCCGCCTATTCGGTTTACATCTCACATCTCTACCTCTTGTGTCAACTTTCTTGACATCACTATCACATCACTATCCACCATCACTACATCAGTATACTACAAGCCTACTGATGCACATATTTTTCTTCTTTATACCTCTTCCCATTCCCAGGCTTGTCGTGATTCTTTACCATTTTCTCAACTCTTGCGCCTTCGTCGCCTCTGTAGCGAGGACGACGATTTCCTCGATAGAGCTCACGAGATGCTGGATTTCTTTCGTAAGCGCTTATACCCGGATAAGGTGCTTGCTTTTGCTATGCGGCGCGTTCAGCAAATTTCTCGCCAGGAGGCTCTCTCTAACCATCATAGAACTTCCAATTCTGACAGGGTGAAACTTGTCTTAACTTTCCACCCTCATAGTTCCCTTGTGAAGAAAGTCTTATTCCGTCATCTCTCCATTCTTCAGTCTGATCCTGAGACACGTTCAATCTTCCAACACTATCCTTTGGTGGCGTACAGACGGGACAGAAGCCTTAAGGATATGTTGGTTCACATTCGCCTCAAGCCTAATATCCAGAGTCATTTTGGCACCATCAGTGTGGCCGTCGGCGCTGCAACACTTGTGCTTATGTAATACAGACCCGCACGGTGTCTTTTCCAAAGCCACGTTCGTTGTTGAAGACAGTTTCACGTGCGAGTCCCGTAATATTATCTATGCCATTATCTGCAAGCGGTGCAACAAGGCCTATATTGGGAAACCGGCAGGAGACTCAGTGACCGATTCGCCCAACACTTGCCCGATATACGCCAATGCTCTGTGACCCTGTAGCTACCCATTTCAATGATACTGGCCATTCAGGAGCTTGCGATGTCAGGTCACAGCCATCCGATCATGTTCCTCTGATGATCGTAGTCGATTTGCTCTGGAGATTCGGTTGATTTCTTTGTATGGTACCTTGCGACCACGCGGGCTCAACGTATTACATTCTTATGCTTCTTAGTACTTTCTCTTCCCATGCTTTGTAATCTATATGGGTATATGTTGCATGTATTACATTCTTATGCTTCTTAGTACTTTCTCTTCCATGCTTTGTAATCTATATGGGTATATATTGCATGTATTCAAGTTATATATTTACTAGATGTTTCATTGTTTCTTTTCCGTTCTATTTCTAGTTTTTATGTGTGTTTTTGTTTTACATTTATTTCGTTATTCGTTTTTATTCCAGATTTTCCTTAGATACGTTGGTATTTGGTCGTCCATTTGTGTTTCATTTTAATTTGTCACTCCTGTTTGTTCGTTTGCTTGATAAAGGCCTTGTTGGTCGAAACGTTGCTGTTTATTGTCACTGTTTCTGTATTTTGTAAAACTATAATACTTTGTTTGTACGTGTTTCGCTATTTACCAAGTTTTACTGCAGTCTTCCCCTATTTCGATAATGGTCATCCTCACTGTTAGCAAAACGCAAATTAAGAGACTGGAGATGAGACAGAATGTAGCTATGAGTATCATTCTTGGTTGCACAAAGAATACATCCTGCGTGGCGAGGAGGTTCTCCTGGATTTCCCAACCATGGAGTGTGGACTCAAGATAACTAAAGCCCGTGCATTTCTCAAAATAAGTACTAAACAGGATCACCCATTGCACGAGCTGCTCAGCACCAGTGGTGTAAATCAGTTAAATCGGGCAAGTCGTGGATTGGCCGTGCTGCAGACACTGATCAGCTGGTATGCGGGATCACAAATATCGACCATAGGAAGAATGGATACCGATGTCTTCAATACACGGGAACACTTTTTCAATCATCGTTAAATTTGACGAAGGTTGCAATGAGAGAATTCCTGTGGAGTTGGATGCGACGTCAAAGCCATTATTGATGAAAACTGCAATGAATGTGACGTTGTGATACAACGAATGGTTCGGTAATTGCCACGAAAAGGGCCGCATGGGTCTTCTCTGTAAGCTCATGTGGCAGATAAGTCCAGGAAGCCAGCGGTGCATTTCTTATGACAACAAGCAGGATGACAATTGAGGTACTGGCGGTGACTAAGTCACTACTCTGTCTAGAGTCACAAAACTACACTCAAGCGTGCATTCATTGAGTATGATCCGTGAGGTAGAGGCTGATTCGGTGCGCAGGCAATGGACTAAATTATTACAAGCGTCAACAATTTGCAGAATTACGCCTATCTTCGTTAAGGGGCACATGAGTGTCGTTGGCAATGAGAGAGCAGACAGGCTGGCTTTCTCTGCCACCATATCAAAGGGCCAGCCAATGGATAAAGCTGAGATTTTGAACGCCCTCATAGAGTGTGACCGTAAAAGAATATTTTCATTTAAACTAACCCACTTCAACTACTAGATTGCAGGAGCTGGGTTTGAAGATTGAAGTAGCAAGGAAAGAACGGTAAAACAGGTATATGAATAGGATAATCAATCAAAATCGAACTGGTACGGTCAGTCGCTGGACCCTGTTGGAGATATTGCGAAGGATATCGGATCACATATGGACATGTCCAGAGTGCAATGAAGATATTTCAAACTGAAAATTGAAACTGAAACATGTTTCACTATTTGTGTACAGTGCAATAGCATACCAGTTGTTTATTTGATTAATATTGTTTTATTACCAGTTTACATTATTAATTCTGGCTCATATTCAATATTTAACTCGACAAAATACGTTTGCTTTAAACATATTTCATATTTTACACTGGCTTAAGTATTCATGAAAAGAAAGATGAAGAAGTAGAAATTATTTATTTATATATACACATATACATCAATCAATAAAATTTTATGTCAATCTATTATGTTGTGCCTTTCAGCGTTTAGGGTGCCCTCGAGTGTACCTTATACATTATATTTCCTACCGCCTATGATATGTATGAGGTCGATCGTTCACAGATTTGGACCCCTAAGATTTGAAACTATTACATCTAATTGGAAAACATTGTATGTTCGTTGTTGCTTTCTGTTGTACGGTATTTGTGTAACATGTCTACACCATTTAGTGTTGTTTCTAGCACTGGTGTTATGCTATTGCGTTGGTGTTGGGTTAGCACCTGTGATATATGTTAGCACTGGTGTCATGTGTTAGTACTGGTGATATCTGTTAGCACGGATGTTATGCGTTAGCACTGGTGAGATCTGCTAATACTGGTATTATGTGTTAGCACAGGTGGTAAGTGTTAGCAATAATGTCATTCGGTGGCACTGGTGTTGTGTGTTAGCACAGGTGGTAAGTGTTAGCAATGATGTCACTCGGTGGCACTGATGTTATACTCTAGCACTGGTGGTATATGTTTGCACTGGTAGAATGTGTTAGCATTGTTGTTATGCTCGAACACTGGTGTTATGCTCTAGCACTGGTGTTCCTACCAAGTTTCTAATAGTCTCGTTTTTAAATCTTATCTCTCCTTTTTACTCCCAATATACTACTAGGCTACTGAGTACTACATGTGACATAACTAAACTAATAAACATTCTCCTAGAAATGACAGAGATAAACTAATGAAAAACCTCTGCAAGTAAATGAACTAAATTATTGAATAGTATTACAAAGTAAACCATTGAATACTTACAAACATTCTTCAAAGTGAAGAATTTAAGCTAAGGATCAGTTTTGTAAAAGTGACAAAATCAAACAATACATTTTAAGAAGTGACATAACTAAGCTATAAATTTGAAGAAGTGACAGAACTAAAATTATTGAGTAATATTCTAAAAGTAACATATTTATTCCAATCAATAATATTCTAGAAGTGAGATATTTAAACTAATAAATTATATTTTAGAAGTCATTGTACTTTTCAAGTGACACTTATTTTCAATAACAGAGATACATACATCAATAATTACATATCTACAGTTGATCTAGAGCTGCATAGATGTGCAAGACAATGATTGGAAACTACTATAGTTCAGACATATTACATCAATAAACAAATATCTTCAGTTGATCTAGAGTTGCATAGATGTGCAAGACACAGTGATTGAAGCTACTATAGTTCAGACATATCTACATCAATGAACAATTATCTTCAGTTGATCTAGAGTTGCATAGATGTGCAAGACACAAGTTTGAAACTACTATAATTCATGATTTGGACTATACGACACTGGATTTCTATATAGACATATTATTGTCAGTTATCTTCAGTTTTGCATAGAGTGCATGTTGATACAATGATTGTATATACTTATATTAAATACTATCAATAAATAGTTATCTCTGAGTTCACCTTTGCATCCTGGCTGTTTGCTTTGATCACTTTCATAACAAAGAGCCAGCACAAGATGGACCTCAGAATAACGAACGAAAGAAACTTTAGAATGCACAAAAGCCTGCTAGAAAACTCTTCTTACCTGACCTGTAGCAACCAGTTTTAAGAGAAGACAATTGTGCATAAAAGCTTCTCCAGTGTTCCTTTTTGCCTTGACCTGAAAGGCAACGGACGAATGATATATAGATGATTGTTACATCATATTAGTGTACTCTCGTTGATGGTGAATGGAAAAGTAGAAAAACATTTGCATTGAAACATTCATACAACAAATAGAGTGAAAGACAGGAAAGAAGATAGGGCAAGAAATGAACAATGCTCATACATCATACTATAATGTTGGTGAACCATGACCAGCATATAGTGTAACATCCTGTTGTATATGAACACAAATAACAATGCCCACTTCAAACAATGAACAGGTTGTCACTGCAAGAATTTTGATATTATTACAACACTTTTCTTCGTAATTAGATTAATCTGAATATTATCCCACATTTTCGAATTGATTTTGTTGAGATATCTTGAGATATCTTAAGTTGTCTATGTGACATTGTGATACATGTCATCTTTCTTGCGGTGATCTGAAATACATTCAAAACATTATTATTTTTCCTTAGTTAAACACAATATTTCCTATGGTTTTGGTATTGTGTAACTTGAGTATATTGCTAAACATTGTTTATGCCATGCTATAGAGGTTGACACAGTTAGTGTAAATCATCATCAAGGTGCGTATCCTTTATAAGACGTTGCTCTCTTTGCAGTAAATCTGAAATTAACTCTGTTTCTAGCTTGTTCACCCACTTTGTCGATAGTTATATTCATGGTTTCTTTGATATCTTGTAGCCATCTTCATATTGGTCTATCTCTCCCTTTGCGTCCTGGGACCCTGTCTCTATTATTGTTCTTTCCAGGTCATCTTGGCACTTGATGTGACCAACGTATCTAATATTTATGTATAATATGTTATTTATCAGCCAATTCTCTTTAACATTTAGCTCTTTCAGGACAGTTTAAATAGCAATTTAAAATAAATAATTGTTTAGATAGCATTTAATATAAGTGCTAACAGATGTACCACTCTTAGCAAGGGATTTATAGGTCCAACAGTGCGAGACTGATCATATTATTAAAGAGACATGTCCCGTCCCCTGTTACCCGCATAACTTCAACATCTGCTGCATTCCCATTAAAAACAAGAAGTGTTCTCTCCATGCTACGTCGATTACAAACAATAATAATAATAATAATTCCTCTCGTACCTTATACGTTACATAGGGCCTGCAAGTAATTTCTCCATACCGCTCTATCCTGGGCAACTCGCTCAAACTCATCCATGGAACTGAGACCGATATTTCCTGCCTCTCTCAGCAAAGTTCGTTTCAGGGTCTCTTTAGGTCGACCTCTCTTTCTTGAACCCTTTGCATCCTACTTCAATGCCTGCTTTGATATTCGTTGATCATTTCTCCTCAAGGTGTGCTCAACATATCTCCATCTTCTCTTTCTTATAACACTTGTCATTAGTGGTTGACCAGACATGTCTCTGATTTCATCACTTCTCCTGAATTCGCTCCATTTTATATTCATTATTTTTTCGCAGACATCTATTTTTAAATGCATTCAACTTGCTTTCTATATCTTTAGTCATTTTCCAAATCTCGTTGGCATATGTTAGGATTGATACAACATTTGAATTTAAAACTCGTAATTTAGTTGTAATACTATATAACTTGCAGTTCCATATTTTATTTAAACTTTTAAAAGCTGATGTTGCTTTGCCAATTCTTATCATAATTTATTTTTAACATTTCCTGTGCAATCAAAATTGCTACCTAAATAGGTGAACTTCTCTGTTATTTTTATCATTTTAGATTCAGTGTGATATCTGCATTACTTGCCATATGTGTCTTCATTATATTTGTTTCTTCATAGCTTATCTGCAGTCCAACTTTTGATGCTATATATGACAAGTTGTCTGTTTTTCTTGGCATATCTTGGTTGTTTCTACTTAACAAGGCAATATCATCTGCAAAATCCAAATCTTCTAGTTGACTATTTTCTATCCAATCGATGCCAGTTTCGCCCCTGCAACATTTTCACATCACCCAGTCAATGGCCACTCCAAACAATAACGAGGAGAGTATTAAATATCAGAAAAACAGTAATCTAAGACAGATTGTCATGTGGGAAAGCTCGAAAAACAGTGATACTAAGAAAGAAGGGAAATCTTCAATACCAACAATATTTGAAATGATTATAAACTTTTAGAATAGTGACCAGGTGTGTTAAAATACCACTAATATATAACTACATATGTTGTACAGAACCGTCGCCATCGCAAATATTTTTAGAGCTGGCTGCGTACAAGCTTTGTTGAGCTGCAAAAGACGACATGATTTGTTGCACAGTTAAATTATCTCTAAATTCACTGTAATAGGTTACGTTCGTTTTCGGTCCTCATTGATTAAAATAATATTTTCCCATTCTCTTAAGTGATGATACAAGTATGAAACAAATAGGCCTATTATATAAATATATATATATCTGTCATTACTGCTTGTAATACCACTTTTTAATGACGTTGTAGGACATGGGGGACATGAGCCTGCAGAATTTAATGACTGCGTGGTTAGTGCAGTCACCGCGAAATTATTCAGGTTATGATATTTTTCGTTAATCCCTTGACAGAAAAAACTCATTGACCTTACGGGGACCAAACTCGTATCCCCCGAATGGGTTGAATATATATCTTAACAACATTTATCAAATTTCAATGCAACCAAAAAAAGACAAACTCTAACTTTATTTCTACATATATCTTCAGAGTTGAAAAGTGAACAAATTCTATTTCTATAACAGAATGTTTTTCAATGTAGTAGTTACTATTTTATGTATGCTCAATTTCTTAAAGGCAATCTCATGTGTCGTTGTTGTGTAACACATATATTACTGAAAACTTAAAGTACTTACGTGCAAAAGTCATAGCTGCGCCAACAATACATCCTATAATAGTACCTATAAGTCCCACAGCAATAATCCTAGTTGAAGCCGAAGTGCTAACATTCTCAAAGTCTAAAATAAATGGTATGACGCTAAGTTGTGA
>CM036768.1:5495793-5604041 GCA_020796225.1 Arion vulgaris | reverse complement strand
ATCAACACCCGCATGGGAGATGGAAAGAGTGGAGGGGATACAAACACTTAGAGAACGAAGAGACACAACCGTAAAGACGCAGACAGAAAGGTTTATGTGAATGCCAAGCCACTTAATCTAAAACAGATTCCAAAATCTAGTAATGTGACGGCTGAAAAGAAGCAGTTTTATTCATCAGACCAAAAGACTGAATAAGCAAACTCCATACCTACTACAAGTTGGCATTCCCCTAAAGTCTGTGACAGAGCAAACTCCTTGGAAAATGAGACTGTGCCAGAAGTATGTATCCAGACAGAAGTGAAAGGAATACTCAACAAGGATGAGCAGAATAGCATATAACGCAAGGCAGTCACTTTCAATTTACTTGATGAGGAATACCCAGAAGATCTCTGGGTCCGAGTACATACGGATGGGTCAGCAGAAAACATAGTGAAGAATGGAGGAGCAGGAGTGTACATATAATGTTCAAACAACGTTAGGGATATAATTAGAACACCGATGGGGAAATTATGTCTTAACTATGGAGAAGATCAGAAAATCAAAGTGGCAATAGAAAAACTGTTGAACACCAGACTTTATCCACAGGCTGTTGTATTTTTGACAGATGAAAAATCAGCACTCCAGTTCAAATAATTGCCAGGTCTACAAACCCTACTGTTTAAACTATGCAACAGCGCAAGGTCGTCTTGCAGTGGATACCATCTCACTGTGGAATACCGGAAAATTAAACAGCAGACTGACTGGCCACGTAAGGGACTGCAGGAGAGCAACCGAATGTGTCAGTTACCTACCACCTATTGAAAATGATGATTAAATCAATGAAAAAGCCACAAATACCAACACAAGACGACTACTATAATATGAGCAGATAAGAACAAGTTGTCATTCTTCACCTTAGAACAGGACACAATAGACTGCGTAGCCACATACATACAAAATTAACGATTGACAATTACGCCATGTGTACATGTGGACAGGCACATTAGAATGCAGAGCACATACTTCAAGATTGCCCCGAAAATAATACACTGTGGCAAACTCACTAGCCTAACGAAACAACACTCCACAGAAAACTACACGTACCTCTGTGTGAGCTACAAAAAACAGTGAAGTTCATACAAGAAACAACATTGAATGTATAGACAATATTTCCAGCGAACGAAAGGAAGGAAGGATTTCGAGTATGTTATGTGTGAAAATCATGCATGTCTAAAATGCCATATAATTGGGATTTTAAAATAGGGAATCATAAATGCAGCACAAAAATAACACCATGTAGATATAGAAGTAGTTAATTCAAACTTAGAATAAAGTTGTTCTTATTACTACATGTTTTCTAAGTTTATGAAAGTATATGTCATACATTTGCTCGTAGATTGACAATGCAAACATTAGACAAACTGAAACGCAAAACTGAATACAAAACAATCTACGTTAGTTTGAAATTGTGTAAATGTTTTCTTTTTTTACAATAACTGGAATCATGAATTAAAATTATTTAAATAAATTGTTGATGCATTTTTTCCTTTTTTAGTACATTATCCAGAGAACGCAAACGAGACAATAGAATTATAAAAAGTAACATGTTTAAATAAACTATGAATAAAAAAAGAAACATCAAACTTCACGAAAAAAAAAACACATACTTGTTGACTGTAGTGCTTGAATTCCACTTCTACCCCATCCAAATGGAACTAGAAATAAGTGATAACAAAGATATTTACAAATGTAAAAATAAAACTTATAGAATAACTAGAGACAAGGTGTACAGATATTCTCCACTAAACTACACAGTAGATACCAAAGTGTTCATGAATTAATACAGTATATACAATATTGTACATCATTTATTAGCAACTCAATGATATCTATTTTGTAAACTATATTCTATGTACATTGATATAAGTGATATAATATCTCTCTCTACAACTACTGTTACTATGATTATTTACAAATTATGCGTAGACTTCTTTCATTACTTGAATAGGGATCTGTGTTTAATAGTTCAGCCATCCCTAACGTTCTGAAGGTCGTGGTTGTAATCCAGACTCGACGTTTATTTACGAGTTATCTTTTTAGAGACCACTAGGATTGTTGCCGGAGCTATACAGTTCGTGCTTTGTGCAATACACTAGGCATGTGATGTACAATATTTAATTAGAAGGACCGAGTCCTATGGGGTAAATCCAGGCGTAATAAAGTCAATCATTCGGCTTTATAGTTTTTAATATTTTATTTAACTGTCTAAGATTTTGTCCACTTTATTTCTACCTCTAAATCTAACCGCTAGGACATATATTTGGATTATATTCAAATCTATTGTTGTACTATAACTTTTACTACTAGCATTGTAATATAGGAACAAATATTCTAGTAATAGCATGTTAACTTCATTTAAATCACAAGGAAAAGAACATATAAATATCTAGAGAGTATAATGTAGATCTACATTCATGCTTTATTGACTACACAAACACATATGATTTTCTAGAACATGAAGAGTTGTCAACAATAATATTAATAATGTGATTTACATCACACGCAATACAAATCAAGATACAAATTAAAAATAAATTCTACATATCAATGTAGCACTAAAACATAATAGCGACAACTGATAAAACAAGTATGACAAGGAATATTTTTATCAACGGAGAATAAGTAGAAAATGCTAAAGTTTTGAATATCACAGTTTCAAATACAAAACATAGTCAATGAAATAGGGATGTAGGAAATTAAACAAAATGAACAAAAACATAGTCATTTTTAATATTCAAAATAAAAAGGAGCACATAAAAATACATACAAGATGGCTGAACATGGATTATGAAAAATGAATATGATGACAATTTCTAGCATGATACAAAGTTAAAGACCATGAAGGCACAACAAATACATTCATATATAGAGTACAGAAAAACTAGGAGCTTAAAAAAAAAGAAAAAAAAAATAATGAATGACAAATTAGAACTCTGCATAAAAATAAATTTGGAACCATGAAATGCAACATTCAAATACATTCATATATTTAGGAAGAAAAGCCACATATGGAGGTGCAGAACGTTGATATAACTACATGAATAAAGAAAATAACAAATTAGGTTTCTGAACAATCTGACAATTTAAAAATCTTCTACTATAATATAAAAAATCAAATATAGGATATATGAAAGTTGACTTACATTCTGCTTCTAAAAACATTATCATACTATCTCAAGAATTGCCAGTTATCTGCAATATATTCATTAACGCACAGTCCATTATGCATATGGAATTGAGAAAACTACAGTGTACAGCCAGTAATACATTTATAAGTATACATCCCTACAGATATGTTAAATACGGGAAGTTCACTGGTCCTTTAAAATGCTTACATAGTCAGTCCTGTTCCCAGATGAACTGGGGTTAGACCTGGGCGTCAACAATGACGTCTTAATTCAAAACCGAGATGCAGTAGAAGGTAATATATTGTTTATTAGTGATGAAGCTATTTGGTTCAAAGTTGTCATTGACTTCTCAGAAAAGCAAAACATTGTATAACATCTAAATAGTTTGAGTTATAATGCACATGTCACTTAACATCTTATCGCATCAGTCCATGCATAATATGCACCTAATTGGATCATCTTACTATCACAGGCAATACAAAACAAGAAACATTTAATAAGCTAATTTTTAGTAAAAGTGATTTACCTCCCTCAAAACCGATGATATTTTCAAATGACAGGCAGGTCTTTGCATAGGTCCTTTCAAAATGACTACACCATAAGCAGGCAGATCGTATGTTCTCCCAGAGTCACCAATCGGGGTTCAAAGTGAGGTCAGGTTCCTAACTACATGATAAATACATTTCGTGACAACATCTATGGTCGAGGGACTGCAGAATCAGAAGAATCCCCTTTAGTTATGTTGCTATCTTGGATCTAACTTAATGAGAATCAACCATCAAGTCAGTTAAGATCACGGGTCTTTATAAATACTTTGAGAGTCCCATCCAAAGTTGCTATCTAGGTGAGGTGCAGCTGAAAGACACCATAAGTAGTAAATGTTGCGTCTGGCAGTACTCTGATTATCTTTGAGGTTAGAGTTGAAGTCAAGGGTCAATGGCTGCTGACTTACCAACCTCAATCTTTAACATTTTTATTCGCAGACTTTTCTTGTACAATTTCCTTCTACTGGGACGCTGATTGGTTTTAGTTTTCATCGCTCTAGATTATCTGATGATTCAACCTCTTCGTAAAATTTGCTACGGGCATTAGAGACACATACAAAAACCCATACGGAAATTCTTCTCAAAGTTACTCCGTTTTCGATGAAGAATCCATCTGTCGTTAAAGTTGCTACTTGGTCATGGTTTATGCTACTACTGAAATCCAAATCATTTAATTTATCTGCGCGATGGACTCTATTTTCTTTGATAAGAATAAACCACAAGTCAGTTGTTTCTATGTCATAGATGGTTACTGCTAACAATATCATTTGAAAATCAACCATCTAAGTCCAGTTAAAAATGTTGCTATCTTGGGTCGATGGTTACTGCTAGACTTTATCTTTGATGAAGAAATCAACCATTGAATTTGGGAGTGCGGCTACTACATTTAACAAATTATTAAAGAGAGCGTGGGACAACATAAAACTGACATTGCGGAAGAAGATTCAAATATATCGAGCGTGTGTAATTAGTCCTTGACTATATGGCTCAAAAACATGGACAGCATACTCAAGACAAGAGAGGAGATTTAACATCTTTCACATTCGATGTCTCCGCAAGATTGTGATCATCAGGTGGTACGACAAGATAACCAACTCTGAAGTATTGCAACCTGCAAAGCTACCTTCCATCATGGGCATGATCTGCTGTGAACGATTAAGATGGTTGGGACATGTGAGAAAAATTAAAAACTTGTCATATACCAAATCAAATGTTTTTCTGTGAGCTTTCAGAGTGGAAGAGACACCAGGACAGACCACTTCTCATATAAAAATGTCTGAAAGGCCCCAAAGAAGAACCTTTATCCAAAGAAGCACATTTGAAAAACTTGAGGGCCGCTGTAGCGTAGTTGTTAGTGAACTCGCTTCGCAAGGCTGGTGGTCTTGGTTCAGTTCCCGCAATGCGCATGGGATTTTTTCTGACCGCGACGGCTGTCAGGTCGACCCAGCCTCAACTGGGTACCAGACATGCTCTGGGAAAGTAAAGGCGGCCGGCGTGATGCTGATTACATCACCCATCGTGTGCCGACGGTGAATGAAAAATACAGGCCAACCTATATACCACGGGTTCCTTTACTTTTACTTTTACATGGGAAAACTAGCTGATGACATAATTGTGTGGAAAGCGATATTACGCAAGGGCGCAGAGTCTTTTGAGAAGAGACTTATGTATGGGCTCTCTTATAAAAGTCAAGAGAAAAAAGCGAAAACTCAGAAGTTGTCAAGGTAAAACACTTGCCAATTGACTGACTGTAAAGACGAAATAGGCCATACATACGCATATGTTAACACACGCCGATGGTAGCGGAGAAGTGGCGATTTCAAAAGGTCTCCAAGTAGCTCCGCCATTGCCAGTCCCAAGCATGAACGTGAAAGGGGGATGGCATTATACATGGTAGCTAACTTTAACTGTAATGTAAGTTATTTAAAAACAATAATGCAACTAAGTCTACATTTCTTGTTTATTTCATGATTCTATTGCAAGTATCAATATTGGCCCCATGTATAAGCTGGGATGATACGCCTTCGCATGAGACTTGTCATCAAGTGTCTCATTGGTGCATTTACTGTAAAAACTAAAATTTCATTTCAGACTTGCCACATATGCCACCAACATCAAAGGAAACCGCTATATTATAAAATTCAGGTTTCCTATAGCAATTTCTTTCGTTCGACATTTGCATCGGAATAATTCTAAGATTGTGTGCAAAGTTTGTGTACTGTAGAATTGATGGTCTTTCTGCAATTCGCAGTGGACAGTGGGCATGCAATGTTAAATGGACAATAATATATCATCTGAATGCTGGAGAACAACAGACACAAATTTAATGAAACAAATGACATTCAGAATATTGTTGCAATATAAAAGCATCAACCAGGAATTGCTTAACTGGTGTCAACGAGGAAACATGTAGACAGTGATAAAAAGCAGATTATGGAGACGGATATGACACATACTCGTAAGTGATCCAGAGACTATCACAAGAACTGACAGGTAGGTGGACCATTGAAGAAATGATAAAGAAGGTTAGACCAAGAACAATCTGATGTGGAACAGTGGTGTCAGAAATACACAATGTAGTCCATATTGTTACTGACAATTCTAAAAGGTTATATTTGTTCTCTTACTCAATACAAATGATTAGTGGAAGATCGTTTGATAAAAGAAATTATTGTAACTGTTTATTATATACACAACTGCATGTAACCATGTCATATATTTTATATGTGTTCTAGTATGTTTGCATTCTGCAGGAAATAAAAACATATAAGGTGATGCTTCACATACTTGTATGGTTAATATGTGTTCTCCATGACTGTCTATATTCAAATTGTTTCCAAATACATATGTTAGTACACACATATGTTTTTTATTACTAAGACGACAAATTATAATAACTTACTAATAAAAAGCATAACTGTTCGCCTACAAAAAGGAACATCTCCCTTCCAGCAAAGTCGTAAATCTGATATTCTAGGAGTAGAGTTGCGGCGAATAGAGCAGAAAATCACTAAGGTGAAATCAGTGTTGGTAGTTTTTATTTTTAAATTTTGCGAGATGTAACGACGTGCACCACTGACACCTTGCGACATGTAACGACGTGCACCACTAATACCTTGCGACATGTAACGACGTGCACCACTAATACCTTGCGACATGTAACGACGTGCACCAGTAATACCTTGCGACATGTAACGTCGTTCACGGATGATACCTCCTAATAAAGAAATAACATATTTATATTATGTAAAAACATAGCAATGCAATGAACATTGACTACCATTGTCTAATAATAGTTTCAGACAACCATACTTCAACAACAAAATGATGAAGTTTGCCACATCGTTACGCAAGCTATGGTTATGTTATTTGTTTCACAATCTCAGAATTTGATAATGTATTAGTCATACGATCCATGCTAGCACACTACATACACATACACAATATATATACACAAAATTTGGATTGCCATATTTTGATATTCCGAATGAGGACACTTCTAATAACATTAATTTCCATTTAAATTGTGTTTCATGTATTTTTTTCTGATGATCTGATTTAAAAAAAAAAAAGACTTTTGTTAGCATCACACATCTATACAATTGTCTGCATAAGAAATGTTTGAAATTCAATTGTAAAAGTTAAATTGTCTTAACTGAATACACTGTCCTTGGTCCATTTAGCAAGGATTAAGGAAACTAGTATTTCTACCGATACATTGTGTGCTGGAATAACAAATAAGAATTGTCTTCACAATTTCAGAGTACATTTCACTACTTCTACAGTTGTCAATATAATCACAGCAATTTGTGTACAATGGCACTTGATAGGTGGGTGCAAAGTTATTCAGGTTATATTACTGACCTTTGAATCATCTATGTGCACAGCCTTGTAAGTCAAAACTCTGATGGAGGCTTTCATATGATCCAGCAACATGCCATCAAAATCAAGCGAGTTAAAACATTACAAAAATGTACTCAGTGGTTGGACCCACAACTTAAGGTATTCCGAGCATTCTTCATAAAGTGATTGCTCATTATTATAGAACACTTTAACTTTACCTTCATGGTCATCACTTGTGAACTCTTTGATCCTGTCTTTCACATTCAAAGAAATGAAAATTTTGTTAGCAGTGCCAAATTAGAAAACCAATTTTACCACGTTATCACATGGTTACCACATGATGTCGCAGACATCGTGTTAATTTTGTCTTGGCTTGTAAAAATGGGAACACAAATCTACGAATTTCCAAAACAGTTTGGGGAAGCTCAGATTTACTCGTGAAATGAGGATGTGTCCATAAAATGAGAACATATCGCAAAAATTACATAAAATACATGTTTTATCACCATCGGAGCTAAGTGAAGCGTATCCTTTTTTCACGAGTATATCTCAATCGATTTGTCGCAAATCGCAATCAATTTTATTAATTCGTACATTTGTCTGCACGTTTACTAGCCAATACAAAATTAACACTCTGTCAGCGACATCCTGTTGTAGACACACATATTAAACTACGTTAAATTTAGTTTCCTAACTTGGCATTTGAAACAGAATCTACAATCTTTGAAAACTACTCAGAATGATAAGTGGAAACAAAATATGTATGCACATTTGTGTTTGCGTTTCTATTTTGTAAAAGTTGGTTGAGTTACTTTATTTTCAAAATTAGTTACAAAATTACAAATTGAGCACAAATGATGACACATGTTAAGTGGAGAAAATGCAAGGGCCAAGCATACCATGTGGAAAACACAGTTGAGTGTAACTATAGAAGAGCTTGAGTTGAATCAGCAAGTAAAAACGGAAAATGAGAAATGTGCATCCATCTATACAAATCAAGTGCCATCGAAATTAAGGGGTGTGACTATATATAGAAAACTGTAGGAATAGTGAAATGTACTCTGGAATCGTGAAGATATCACAAATCTTCTTTGCTATTCCAGCACAAAATGATTGGGTCGAAAAACAGTTTTCTTTAATGCATGACCAATGTGCAAATGAGAGATATCGTCTTAGTTTGGATTCAGGCAAGTCAATGTCACTTGAAAAATTAAATTCCAAACATTTCCAGTGCAGGTAACTTTATGGACGTTTGTTGCTATATAAAACATTCTAAAAAGATAGATCATCAGAGAAACATACATGGAGCAGAATTTAAATGGAATTTAATGTTTGGAGACGGGTCCTCACTTCAGAAGATCACATTTTGATAACCCTAAAATGAAAAGCTTTTTAACTGAACAAACTATTTATCATTAAAGACCATCATTTAAAACCAAAAAGAACACTGTATTGTTCATGTATGTCGTATGCCATTAGAGTCATTGTGTATGGCATCTCTACGATGCTCAGAGGATGGAAATATAGACATGTACGTCAAGATGAAACATGGAGAAAAGCTGTGGAAAGAGAGTTGACAGATTCTGGTCTGACATGGGAAGCAATTGGTAGAAAGTGTCAGATAGGCAACAATTTCAATCATTTGTATACATCTTACGTGTAAAACAGGACAGAAGAGATATATTTGTATTATGCTTGCCATACATCCTTATTTTTTCTAGAGATTTAAAGAGAAGTATTCTCAATTCATAGACCAACATATGGCTCATATAATCTTCATCATATAATACAGTACATTGTATCAGATTGTGCTATATAACATTCAATAGATAAATCAGTACATTGTATCAGATTGTGCTATATAACATTCAATAAATAAATCAGTACATTGTATCAGATTGTGCTATATAACCTCCAATAGCTGACTGAAATCGGATGCACATGTCCTAAACGTGTAGACGTCTATGCATTTAGGGGCCTACCAAACCAATGTGCAAAGTATACATGTTCTTGGCAAAGATCAAACATATCACAAAGAGGGATTAAAATTGGTCGCAAAGAACGAACGCAAAGAAGAAGAAGAAGAACCTCCAATAGGTAAATCAGTAGATTGTATCAGATTGTGCTATATAACATCCAATAGGTGAATTAGTCTTTGCAGATGATCAGAGTATAATTTACGACAACGAACACAAACTTCAACAACACATAAATGAACTGCAAGCGACATGAGAAAAATATGACACGAAAATTAACACCTCCAAAACAGAAGTCATGACAATAAGTAGGTCAACAGGTCAACTAAACATACGTGTGAATAAAGTAAAACTACAACAGACTCCAGAATTCAAATATCTCGGGAGTATATTCACAGCAGATGGAAAGATGGACAGAAAAATCGAGACTAGATGCACTGGCGTAGCTAGAGTAAACGTCACCCGGGGCGGTCCGTTAAAATGTCACCCCAGTGACCCCACACGACCCTATGCTGAATGGTTAGGTGTAACTAAATTTTCATACATACTCTACCTCTAGGCTCTACTTTACTCTACTGACCGGTACGTTACTGCTTACATGTATGATCCAAGACAAAATCCGAATCCAATACCACAAAACAAATAGTTCAAATCCAAAGATTTTTTAAAATGCAACTGTTCACTTTCAGAACATCTAAATGCAAAACATGGCAATGCACAGACCAAAAGAATGTCCTTCGACACTATAGTCCTAGAAGGAATGTCTTCTTGTTTTCATTGTGGCAAACAGGTCAATGACATCGTCAAAATATATTTGTCTTGTAAGCTCGTGTTCAATGGACAGAACAGCCAGATCCGACAATCTCGACTGGCTCATGGTTGACTGGATGTAATTTTTTATAAGTTTCATTTTGGAGAAACTTCTTTCACACGATGCCACAGAAACACATATTGTCAGAAAGAATTTTAGAGTCAGCGTAAGATATGGTAATGATTCAACAAAGTCCCACTTGATGATAAACCGTAGGAATTGCAGTACAGTCCAGTGCTTGGCTTCCTCCAAGTTTATTTCGGCTGCTTGTAGGTGTCGCCTTAAACGTGGTATTTCTAGACAAAGGTCTTCTTCAGACAGCTCATCATACACGGCTGTGAGCTTTTGGCTTATATTCCCGTCAGACAAAGGTCTTCTTCAGACAGCTCATCATACACGGCTGTGAGCTTGGTAACAGACAACTGTATTTCTTCGTCGTTGGCACAAATAATATGGTCTGGCTGAACGGCAGAAAAAGTCAGCAAAATGTCATTCACTGCCTTTCCTCTCGTATCTAACTCCATATGAAAACGGTCCAGACACTCTAACATTGCTCTCTTAGTCTCCTGCTGCAATGACAATCCAGCATCGCTTGCCTCCTCTCCTGGTAATCTTCTCTTTCTTATGATTCTCTTCTCTGTAGGGATATCAAGTTCTTCACATTTCGCAAGTGCCTGCTGGACGGCATTGTCAACAACCTTCGTACGCTGCTCTTCCAAAAAGACCTTGAGAGCCCTTAGTTTGGTTGCAACCATGTCCACAGTAATACATGGTGTTTGCATGTACTTCTGTGCTAAGTCGACTTCTTGTAAAACGTCACCCCAGAAAAACAAGAACCTTGTTATCAGATATTAAGTTATTTTTATTTATATTTTATTTTCTGCTTTTTAGTCCATTAGCAAAAGGAGATTTTTAAAAAGTTCTTTTATTTATATTTTACTTTCTGTTTTTAGTCCTATAAATTTGACGAAAATTTCATAAATGTCTATTGTAGTTTGTAAATGGTAAACAACTGCTTTGTCAAATGTACATCCTTGCATCTTGTGGACTGTACATGCCCAGCTATAATATCAATGGAAGCTGTCATCTTTCGACAGCTTCCATTGATATTATGCTGTCGTCGACGTTCTTTCATATAATTCAACAAAGTCATGATCGTCATTTATTTCGAACATTGTTCGAAATAAATTATAATAAAAATATAAGAAAAATGACTCACCAAAAGAGCTGTACTCGCTCAGACAATATTTTCGACGTTTATAGATTCAAATTCGAAATATGTGACGTCATAACGGTCACATTTCCTGTGTTGGTTGGGTTTTTTATCACAATTCTATTTTCAGACTATTTTCGCACCTTAGCCTGGCTGAAAAATTTTGTTGGAGGTGACATAGTGTCACCCTCCATATGCTGTCACCGGGGCGGTCCGCCCCCTGCCCCTTAGCTACGCCACTGACTAGATGCCAGAAGGCAAACGCAGTGACATACCAACTGTCACCATTATTAAAACATGCAACCATTAACATGTCAGTCAAACGACAACTGATAAACTGCATATTTTTTAAAACTCTCTGCTATCAGTGCCAAACATGGCCCCTGACTAAGACACAAGAAAGAAAGATTACAACATGTGAAATCAGCTGTCTACGAAAAACTGTCAACGTTACTAGGAGAGATAGAGTGAGAAACGAGAATATCAGAAGCATCGTTGGTACTATACCATGCATACAGTACATCGAGAAGCAAAGAATCAAGTGGATCAGCCATCTACTGAGAATGGAACCACATTTACTACCATCACGTGCCTACATCAGGGCGCAGAGCACGAAGCAGGCCAAGAACATGATGGATAGATACGATCTCAGAGTCCCTGCGAAAGCTTGGACTGACAACGTCAAGGGCAACATACCTGTCAGACGATAAAAACTAAATCTCCCCACGCCACTTCACGGCAAATATGGTTAAGATAAGATAAGATAAGAGATCAGATTGTGCTATATATTGTCACTGGAATTCTATTGTATCAGGATTCTCTGCCAATCGGAATGAGGGACAATTTAATCTTATGTGGTCAACCGAAGTTTTTCCACAAAGCATGGAGAGAAAACGTATTGCTATTAATTGTAAAGAAGCAGATTTGGAGGGAACGTGGCATATTCTTTAATATGCTCAGTCTCGCATTTTTTGGGACTTTAACATTTCGGAAATTATACAATTTCTTAGATCTATCGAAACTAATAATGTTAGAGATATGCAGTTGCAGAATGATAAGACAAGAAACATGAAGGTCAGAAACATGGGTACAGAGGAGGAAAGATTATTTATTAGACTTGACTAAAAGCGTCGGGGAAGTGTAATGGTGGTTGATGATGAAACTAAAGAGGAACGACTTGGAAGATCAGCGGAAAAGTATAACAACTGTAACTGTAAAAGTGTTGAAATATTACAATTAGATTTAAAAACTAAATTCACCATGCCAAGAGCGCCTACAGCTGCAAGTTCTGTTATATTTCAATCAAATTATGGTAGCAATGTGTAGTATGATATTTTTCAAAAATGAGGTCCCCAGCATGCAGCATGACCATCAATCGTACACCAAAAGTGTTGCCTCATATATCCTGAAATGAACGCGACACTTACTAAAGAAATCATCAAGATAGTCTCAGACCTCATAAACCGTTGGACTGTTGCTCATGAGATAACCTATCTATTTCAAAGAAGTGAATCCATGAAAATGTAGATGTCTCAACCTTCATGGGGATTATTTGTTATGGATGTAGTTCCATGCCGATAAGAGTATGCGATAAGATTAGCTACCATGGATCGAAATGGTATTCTTCAAGCATTCTTTCCGAACAGAGGAGTTTCACGGTTGTGAATCCCATTAGATGAGCAGATTGAAAGAAATGGGTGTCAATATTGGTGCTGCCGAAAAGAACGACATACTAAATGTGCAAAGAGATTGATTAATTAATATCGAACTGGCGTTTTGGAACGCTGGATGCTGCTGCATTTGCTGAGGTGGAGATCGGAGCACCTATGGACATGCCGGAGTGCTTTGATGATAGTCCTCAATGAAATGCAGTGAAATGAAGGAGTATGCACACATGGTTGCCCATCTCACTCGTTCGTTGACCAGAGTCTCTGATAAGAGGTATGTTCTTGTCTCAAACATTCCATATGGCTAAAGGTATTTACATCTTTGCCTTGTCCTTGTAGTTTTCTCATAAAATTTGCCAGATGTCACTGAATTTGAAACTTTACGTTTTCAAATAACATGCCCAAATAATCTTGACTGACTATTTCTCATTTAACTAATCAATATGTTGTTTACCTTTCATACTTGAAAGATTGTACTATTTATTTGTCTGTCCGTCCATGTTAATATTTGCATTTTCTTTAGAAGCTATATCTCATTAGATGCTACATATAATTTAGAAAAGTTACAACCTTGTCTTACTTTTCTTTGCATATCGAACCATTCTGATGTTTTGCTAGATACGTTTACTGATGTTTGTTGTTCATGTTATAGTGTTTATGTTTGATGGATTAAATATAATATAACTCCAGGTCACTGAAGTTGTTCCAGAAATGTTGATATTGTACATTTAAAAGCTATCTTGCAATCTATACACCATGTATGTAGATCCACACTGCATTCTCTACATTTCTTGAAGATATTTCTTATGTCAAAAATGTGATCACTTGTCGCTCTGTTATGTCTGAGACCTGCATAACTTCATGCAGGGGCGGCTCGTCATTAAGTGCCAGTGGGGCCCGCCCCACCAAAAATATTGAGTAATGTGTACTTATTATTTTAGACATTACTTGTTCATAACTATTACTTTCAAAGGGCTACTGATTAGCTTTGATAGTTGATATATAACACTAAAATATCACATACAGTCTTAAATCTGAAATTCAGCATATTTCTTCCCTAATTAGTATACACCCCTGGCCATTAAGGGCCAGTAAGAACAGGCCTACCAAACCAAACCAAAATAATGAATGTGTACTTATTATTTATAATCTTTTTTTTTATTATTACTTTTAACTTGACACTGATTACCTTTGAAAGTTGAATTTAAA
Organism: Arion vulgaris; assembly: GCA_020796225.1. NCBI lineage: Eukaryota > Metazoa > Mollusca > Gastropoda > Stylommatophora > Arionidae > Arion > Arion vulgaris. Next base: position 5,589,610 of record CM036768.1, on the reverse strand, counting down.
ACACTAAAATAGAAATATTATATCAGAACAATATAACAATTATATTAATATATAACATTTTCTTATTAAAAAAAATATATAGACAAACTCATTATTTTCCATCTAATGCTTCAAGCATTCTCCCCTGCACTATTTCTGGGGAGAGTTTAAATGTTCCTATCTAGGATGCAACATTGCGAAATCTGATCTTTGATCGCTATTGCAATGATAATTGCCAAAACAGTTATGCCATTTTCATTCAGCAGGAAGACATATTCATTCTCACAGGGCCAAACTACTTCCCAGGTACACCAGGACTCTAGATTAAATAGTCCGTTTAATTATCGATTGAATCCCCAATTTGATATAAAAATAGTATAAAGTCATAGAAAATAATAGTAATAAATAACAAACCATTATAGAATAAGATTAGTTTTAGGAACTTGTCCCTTACATTAATACATCTTGTATACAGCAATTTCGGTACAATCTCAGCGTTAAATATGGGACATTCTAAATATAGCTCAGATGATCCCCATTATTAAACAGTCAACCACTCAGTTAGCTTTGTTGATCCAAATACACTAATACAGGCGCACATACAAGACCATCGATCGCCTTTAGAAAACTGCTAAGGAAAGGAACAAGAGGCAATATGGGACACATTGCCAGCTCTTAGACTCATACATGAGTGAGTTCATGTGGCGTCGTCGGACTAAATCCTGAAATTTGAACCTCTTCCGAGCATTTATTGCTGATGATATCTCTTCTGGCCTCCACAGTAAACCACAACCACTCACAGCCCAGTCCTCTCTCCTACTACCTCACAGTCCCTGATACAGTCCTTTCAAGATCTCCCAATTTAAACAAAATGCTTTTAAAAAAAATCAAAACACCACACAAATCACGAAATACGTAAACTTTGAACTCGGTTTCCCTGAACGACCGCATTTCGTGAACTCTGACCTGTCGACTGACGTCACTGGATTTAGGTCAAATATATTTTTTTTTAAACAGTGAGATTGTACAAAAGTATCCAATTTTTTTTCGCACAGTTGACAATTGAATTGAGTTGAGCGAAACACGTAAAATCATTTTTAACAATAAAGTTACAAAGTACTAGAGATTTACAAAATACAAAAACAATGGCAATACACAGAAATGTTTCGACCAAATTGCCATTATCTAGCAAAGAATAGAACAGAAGTGAAGAATTTCAGTTCTTTCACAGTACACTACATATTGGATGGAAATCGTGGCATATCCTTCACAGGAGGTAGCCATCAACAACAGCAAACGAATCGTGTTCTATGTATACGGCAGAGATTATATATTTTAAAATCACCTATTATGTATATATATCATAGCCGTCCATCACAAGTGATGATGACAACAATCTCAGATGTGTGCTGCTGCACCTCTCTGGTGTGTGCGGAGGTGACAGTAGAGTCTAATCCTAGAACAGAACGTATTATGTGTTCGACGCGCTTGTCTCGTTTGTGGTTGTTGTCATGGCATTGTCAATTTGCGTTCCAGACAAGTTTTTTTTTAAAATCTTCTCTAGGTGCTCCTGTCGTTTGATGTGTCCGAAATATTTAATTGTCCTTGATTTCTTATTTTATTTAATAGCCAACTCTCTTGAGGATCAAGCTGTTGCAGAACAGAAGTATTTGTTCTTTTCCTAAAAAGTGTAATAGCTTCCTGGAATAGACAAATACCAGTAAATACTCCAAAAACCACGATTTTTCCGAAATATTTGCCGGGCCCCACCAAGAAAAATGACCACTAGCCGCCACTGACTTCATGAAACTTGTCATCAATTCATTTTGATGAGATGTCTCTTAAATGTTTCCAAGTCCTAGGTCAACTCTGCCAGTGCCGGTTCCAAGCCCGGATGAAAAAGGCGGGGGACTTGTCCGTAGGCCAGCTACCTCATCACAAGAAATTGAAAGAGCTACATAAACTTGAAAGAAAGGACGTCATACCGGTAAACCGACCAGCCAGGCGGTGCACCTAGTGCATCAATGATGGTTGCTGATGAAAGCTGCTTTGCGGAAGTCAGCAACCCGACTCGTACATTACTTGGCTCTAAAACACACACTAAAAGTAGATTTTGCAATGTGAGAACGATGGCCACGGCTACAGAATCAGCCCAAATTGCAGGTTAAATGAAGAGATACGAGCTGGACATACTGGGGTTAAGTGAGGTGAGATGGCCTGGAACAGATAGAAGAGTAGTTAGTGGATTAACTTTCATATATTCAGGAGGATGGTAAATATTTTGAAGGCGTGGGTATAGTGATGACACTTAGAGTAGCAAAGAGCATGTTAGAATGGAAAACCATCTCGAGTCGGATAATTAGAGCTCGCTTCAGTACCAGGCATGTCAATATCACAATACTCCAGTGTTATGCACCAACAAACGAGGCTGACGATGATAAGATAGACACATTTTATGAGCAACTACAAGATCAAATTAATAAGACCCAAAAACATGACCTGTTAATAGTAATGGAGGACTTTAATGCCAAGGTTGGAAGTGATAATGTAGGGGTAGAGAGGCTATAGAAAAACAAGGAATAAACACAATGAATGACAATGAAGAAAGACTGGCGGAGTTATGTATGTTGTCAAACTTAGTAATTGGAGGTACCATCTTTGCACATAAGGAAATTCATAAACTTACTTGGCACTCACCAGATGGAGTGACCAGGAATCAGATTGACCATATGTGCATAAATACACAATTTAGAACATCATTGCTGGATGTCTGTGCATACAGAGGGGCAGATGTAGAAAGTGATCATAATTTATGCATAGGTAAATTGAAACTGAAATTGAAAATTCACTGTACTAAAAAAGAACAACTGCGAATAGACAATCAAAGGCTACAAAATAAAGAAGTAAAAGAGAAATATCAGCTCGAACTTAAGGATAGGTTCGATTTACTAAATGGTGAAAATGAACAGAACATTGAAGACAAATGGACTAAGATAAAGAACACACTATTTGGGGCAGCAAATAGTAGAGCAGGATTAAAGACGAAAGACAGAAAACCCGAGATAAGTGATGACACCTGGAAATGTATTCAAGAAAGAGAAAAGATGAAACTAGCCATATTTACTACTAAGAATGCAACAGATGAAATCCAAGCTAAAGTGGAATATGGACTAAAAGACAAGTGAGTGAAAAGAGTGGCTAGAAATGATAAAAGAGCATATGTCAATCGACTGGCTGAAGAAAGGGAAAAGGCAGATAAGACTGGAAACAGTAAAATGCTATGCAACACACTAAAACAACTTACTGGAACTTTTGTTTCAAAGTGTGGCCCAATCAAGAATAAAGATGGTAAAGTTCTAACATCATATGCCGAGCAGAAGAAAAGATGGGCAGAACATTTTGAAGAAGTATTAAAAAGACCTGATCCACCAGTACTACTCAAGATTGACGAACAGGCAAGAAACAGTTCTCTACCAATTAACGAAGAAATGATAAGTGTAGCTGAGGTCAACGAGGCAATCCATTCTTTAATAAATAATAAGGCAGCGGGTGACGACAACATTACTGCAGAAATGCTCAAAGCGGCTGATGATACGTCTATTAGCCAAGTGCAAGAACTATTTAATAAAGGATGGGAAGAAGAAACTGTCCTAGATCAATGGAAAAGGAAATAATTGTTAAGATCTCCCAAAAATGTGATCCCAAAAATGCAACAACTGGAGAGGTGGCACCCTATTATCAGTAATGATCAAGACTTTCTGCAAAATTATTCTTAAAAGAATCAAAGGATCAGTGGACACAACCCTGAGAGAAGAACAAAACTGGTTTTAGACCTGGGTGAAGCAGCTTAAACCAAATAATTTCCCTACGACTAATTGTGTAGGAACATATTGAGAAGCAACAACCACTTATACTAAATCTCATCGATTTAAAAAAAAGCAATTGATAGTCTACACATAATCTCCTTGTGGAATATTCCGAGATGCTTTGGAATACCAGACAAAACCAAAAACATTATTAAGAGCCTCTTTGAGGGTTTACAATGTGCAATTCGCCCTGATGGTGGACACATCGACTGGATTAAGGTTGAAACCGGAGTAAAGTAAGGCTGTATTCTATCTCCGCTATTGTTTGGAGTGGCCTTTGACTGGGTGATGCGAAAATGTTGCAGGGGCGAAACTGTCATCGATTGGTTAGAAAGTAGTCAACTAGAAGATTTGGATTTTGCAGATGATATTGCCTTGTTAAGTAGAAACAACCAAGATAGCAAAGAAAAATAGACAACTTGTCATCTATAGAATCAAAATGTGGACTGCAGTTAAGCTTTGAAAAAACAAATATAATGAAGACACCTATGGAAAGTAATGCAGATATTACACTGGAATCTAAAATGATAAAAATAACAGAGCAGTTCACATATTTAGGTAGCAATTTCGATTGCACAGGAAATGTTAAAAAGAAATTATGATACGAATTGGCAAAGCAAAATCAGCTTATAAAGTTCTAAATAAAATATGGAACTGCAAGTTAAATATTATTAAAACTAAATTACGAATTTTCAATTTAAATGTTGTATCAATCCTAACATATGCCAGCGAGAGTTGGAAAATGACTAAAGATATAGTAAACAAGTTGAATGCATTTGAAAATAGATGTCTGTAAAAATAATGAATATAAAATGGAACGAATGCAGGAGAAGTGATGAAATCAGACATGTGTGGTCAACCACTTGACAACTGTTATAAGAAAGAGAAGATGGAGATATGTTGGTCACATCTTGAGGAGAAATGATCAACGAATATCAAAGCAGGCATTGAAGTGGGATGCAAAGGGTTCAAGAAAGAGAGGTCGACTTAAGGAGACCCTTAAACGAACTTTGCTGAGAGAGGCTGGAAATATCGGTCTCAGTTCCATGGAGGAGATTGAGCGAGTTGCCCAGGATAGATCGGTACGGAGAAATTACTTGCAGGCCCTATGTAATGTATACCGGTACGAGAGGAATTATTATTATTATAAGTCCTAGGTCAGAATGCACTATTTCATATCTTAACGTTTATTGCTTAGTTAATGTTAACATCGGCCTCCCATCTTTCTTGAATTAATTCAGTTGCTACATCACGATACCCTGATTTCTATTCCTTCTTCACTGTTACGTGGGTTACATGTCAACTATTAAACTATAGTATTGTACGCAATAGAGAAGATATTAACAATAAATATACATTATTGTACATGGAGACAGATTTGAGTCAAATATAAAAGAAACATTTGTTACTATAATTATGTCCGTACATACTTATCCATGTTTCTTAAGTTCAAAGTAAATGTTTCAACCACTCATATTTTAATAGTAGGTCTACGTTTTTTATAGTGCTTGGTTTGTCAAACACATTAACACAATCATTCCAACGATCTTCAATGACCAATATGTACTTATATTATGCGATGCACACATCACTAACTACATAATACATCACTAACCACATAATACATCACTAACCAACTAATGTATTACTAACCAACTAATACATCACTAACCAACTAATACATCACTAACCACCTAATACGTCACTAACCACATAATACATCACTAACTACATAATACATCACTAACCAACTAATACATCACTAACCCCATAATACATCACTAACCAACTAATACATCACTAACCAACTAATACATCACTAACCAAATAATACATCACTAACCACATAATACATCACTAACCAACTAATACATCACTAACCACATAATACATCACTAACCAACTAATACATCACTAACCACATAATACATCACTAACCACATAATACATCACTAACCACATAATACATCACTAACCACATAATACATCACTAACCAACTAATACATCACTAACCACATAATACATCACTAACCAACTTATGTATTACTAACCAACTAATACGTCACTAACCACATAATACATCACTAACTACATAATACATCACTAACCAACTAATACATCACTAACCACATAATACATCACTAACAAACCAATACATCACTAACCAACTAATACATCACTAACCAAATAATACATCACTAACCACATAATACATCACTAACCAACTAATACATCACTAACCAACTAATACACCACTAACCAAATAATATATCACTAACCACATACTACATCACTAACCAACTAATACATCACTAACCAACTAATACACCACTAACCAAATAATAACCACTATATTATGTGATAAACGCAGCACTCATTAAATAATAACAAAGTATAATTTTATTTTGACAAATAATGGCTTACCATAATATACTTGTTGAATCCTATCATCCCCTTTGTTGATTATTTCCAGACGATTGTTTTGCAAAACTGCCCAATCTATTATTGATTCTCCTCTCCCTACAATGCCTTTACATTCTGAAATAATGGTGTCCCCTGCATAAATTTCTGGGCGTTTATCATTAGGATTATTTCTCAGAGGTCCAGCAGAAATAGTCATATTTTCTACCTCAACTAAGAAGAAATAAAAATACTTTAATTACATAGTTGATATTTTAACAATACAAACAAATATGTCCTCATATTGAAATCATATGTGAAGTGAACAATGCAAATAGGAAATAGTACAAGAGAAAGTATGTAGACTAGGATTAGTTATCAGTTATATGAGGACTATCATCATAGCACAAATGGTAGGATGTACAGATGGATAAAGGCATACTTACATAACAGAAAAGCCAGAATGGATCTAGATAGTTTAGAGAGTAAAAATGTTCTACTGCGCCATGGCGTCCCTCAAGGTGGAGTACTGTCCCCCACATTCTTCTTAATTTTCATCAATGACCTGGTTGCTGAATTACCAAATGGTGTAAGAGTTGCAATGTACGCTGATGATCTAGTAATGTGGTGCACAAATGAGTATGCAAATGTGTCCACCAAACTAATATAACGAGCTGTAGATGTCTTAACCTCATGGACAAACAGATGGTGTGTCAGTATCAACAAAGAAAAGTACAGCATAGCTCTCCTTATCCTCTATGCCAAACAAAAAGATGGGATCATTAAAATAAATAGAGAACTGCTAAGAGAAGACAAGCAACATACCTATATCGGAGTTACATTCGATGATAGACTGACATGAAAGCAGCACATCAACAAGGTAGCAGCAAAGACCAGGAGGAAGTTAGCCATCCTGAGAAAATATGGGGGGCTACATGGGGAGCCAGCAAAAAATACTTAAAAATATTTATCAACAGGGAATACGACAGCACCTGGAATATGGGTTAGCTGCATGGTGTCCAACATCAAATATCACACTGGATAAGATGCAAAACTAGGCGCTTCGTGTCACAATTGTTTTCCAAGAAATTTAACAAAAGGACAAAGATCCAAGATAATTTTTAAATATTTTTACTGCGAGTTTCCTTTAAATTCAATTTCTTTTGAGGCGTAGCAACGCCCGCAGGGTACAACTAGTAAGTCCATAAACATTGATATGTTTCAATCTATACAGCGACTTGATGAATTTGAAGTTGGACGTTGTGTGAGCAGAACTTGGTTTCTGGAGAGCAGAATGATGAGTGTGTATAAATACCAATCATATCATTTGTCATCTGCTCCCAGAGATTATTATTATTTATCTATAAAAGTGGGAAAAATGATGTCATTCTCTCTCTCTCTCTTACGATCCCGGCCTAGACTGATAAACCAACTTTTATCATGAATTTTACCGTGTTTTTAAGGGACTCCGTTCCGACGTACAGTTTCTCGCGAAGTTCTGTGTTTTGAGGCCAGGTTTCTTTTCTTATCAGTTGACAATCTTACAGAACATGCTCTGCCGTCATATCCGCCTTTTTGCAGGGGCACAAGCTAGTTGTGCCAATTTTAAATTTGTTCAACATGTGGGCGCGTAGCTTGTTGTGGCCGGTACGGAGGCGATGTATGGCAACTTGTTCACTACGAGACATACCACAGTATCCGTCGCTGTTGTTGTGCTGAGGAGGGTCTTTAGTCCATTTGTCTCTATAGTGCCAGTCGATGGTTGTTCTGGCTTCCTCATAACTGATCTCGAGGTCAGTCTGAGGTAGTCGCCCTCCTTCTTTTGCTAGTTTTGTCTGTGTGTTCGTTTCCACTTATGTTACAATGTGATGGGATCTGCTCAATGACGGTGCGTTTGAGTGTATGCACTAAAGCGTTGAGGGTCGCTATTTGAGTGCCGTGATGACCGATAGAGCATCGGTGAATATCACGACTTTGTTGCGAGAGGTGCCTCTTCTCTCTAGGATCATTTCGGCCGATGTTCTTATTGCCTCTGCCTCTGCACGGTAGTTATTTGAGTATTTGCCTGTGGCAATCCCTTTTGTGACCGTCACTTTCTTTGAGAATTTAAGCACTATTCCTCCTACGCCGTCGCTGATTGCGTTCCTAGCCGATCCGTCAGTATAGAGGTGTACCCACTTATTTTCAGGGTACTGTCTCTAAGTATTTTTCTGTGGCCGCTATTCTTTCCTTTAAATTCAATTTCTGTTGGTGGCGTAGCAACTCCCGAAGGATACATAAACATTGATGTGTTTCAAACTATATAGCGACTTGAGGAATTTGAAGTTGGACGTTGTGTGAGCAGAACTGGGTTTCTGGAGAGCAGAATGATGAGTGTGTATAAACACCAATCATATCATTTGTCATCTGCTCCCAGAGATTATTATTATTTTTCTACCAAAGTGGGAAAATATGTCATTCAATAGCAAGTAACATGAATTCTTGTCTGACACTCTTAACATGACATTCTTGATTGAATTCTTAACTCATTGAGAGAGTCTATCGGATCAAACGAGTTTCACGGTTGTGAGTCCAACCCGTTTACCAGATTGAGAGAGATGGATGTCGATATTTATGCAACCTGTAAAGAACGACATACCAAATATGCAAAGATATCCATTAATCACCATTGAACTAGCATGTTGGACCACTGGACGCGGCTGGATTTGTTGAAGCGAAGATAGAAGCACATATATATGTGTCCGGAGTGATATGATCCTTCTTTCCTTTCGTTCCGCTTGAAATATTGTCTATACTTTCATTGTTGTCTGTTGTATAAACTTCACTGTCTTTTGTTGCTCCCACAGAGGTCCGTGTAGTTTTCTGTCGAGTGTCATTTCTTTAGGCCAGTGAGTTTGCTTCAGTATATCATATTCGGGGCAGTCTAGAAGTATGTACTCTGCAGTCCACATGGTTGAAGTGTCACTCTTGAATTGTATGCGCTTGGGGCTGCGGAGTCAATTGTGTCCTGTTTTAAGGCGCAGAATGACAACTTGCTCCAACCTGTACATATTATATTAATCATCTTGTGTTGATATTTGTGGCTTTCTGATTGATTTAGGTCACAGGTCGCAGTCACAGGAAAATTGTCACGGCAAGTGTACTGACCTGGCACTAATCAAGATTCTACCCATCTCCAAGTGGTGACCCTTGAAATAGACAGAGGATCATGTCTGGCTAAGCGGGTAGGGATCGAGAGGGAGCTACTCTGGTATAAGTAGTAATGCAGACGCAGTTACGTTTGATGAGATCTGCTTGCGACACAGACAAGTAAAACCCCGGAGTGATTATTTCTTCACGTCTCTCCCGGCCGATCAGAAAAGATGAACACAAAAAACGAACCGTAAGAACTGACAAGGTACGAGTCGTCAAGAGACACTTACCCTCGAAACAATGGTCGCACTAAATTTACCAGCTCTCGGCAGGAATCGGTCGGAAAAGGTGTAATTCGTCGTGCCGACACCACACCAAGGAAGATTCAGTTACTCCGTATCAGAGGCCAAGCGCAGATAAATTATTTGATAAGGTTGCAGAGCGTAAACACCTAAAGTTGATTTATAGTGCCTAACGAAACAGCCCCTACCTGCGACAGCCGAGCAAGGTACTGTTGCACTAATATCGCCGGAAGAACTGGGGTGGGCGATGTTGGCGAGCGCAAACTCTCAGTTGCGTTGCTAGCACCGATTGAAACTATCCTCTAAAATAGATGTGTGCAGCCCCAGTCCAGTGTTTCCCTGTGGACAGGGAAAATGCAAGAGTAGACATGGTAAATTGCCAAATACGACAAGCGCCTCGAAACGGCTGAGAATACTCCTATTCTGGAATAAACTGACCGTGGATAGAAAAGTAATGCCGATAATGTAAAGGTTGACTGGTACAAATTCGAACATTGGCGAAGGGCAATACTTTTCGGACGCCGATCATCTAGTCAGTAAGATGACGTCAAGAGGCAAGCCATCAGTTCCACAGGTTTAAGGAATGCTGCCATAGTAAATAAAAAGCGTGGCACGAAATTTGATGTGCTGGTCTAGGCACCCATAGGCGCATAACTGGCACAACGCAAAATCGATCTTAGGCTCAGATCACATACAAACCACAAAGAGTGATTTAATAAATGCTCTATATGGAGAGTTCAAAGAAAAAGAAAACTGCTTCAATCATTCTTTTCTTTTGGTGGTCCATTCTTTTCAACTTGCACATCCGGTTGCTATCCTGCAGTTGTTTCTTTTCCTGGTATTCTACAGTGTGACGGTATCCTCTGCAAGACAGCTTGCGTCGCTTGCACTGTTTAGACAGTAGGGTCTGTATACTAGCAATTGTATGTACTAGGATGATGATTTAACATCGTCAAATACAACATGTTGTGCATCAAATCTGGTATTCAAAAGTTTCTTAATTGCTAGCTTGATCCATTTATCATCATAGTTATGACAGAAGTTCATCGTTGGTATTAATCGCATCTCTAACGTTGTTTTGTATTCTATGACACTCCTGCTCCTCTATTCTTCACTGCATTTTCTGCTGACTATCGGTGTATACCGACCGAGATCGTCTGGGTATTTTACAGTAAACTCAGAGTGTCTGTCTAGCGTTGTTTGCTGTTCTACTCATCCTTGTCTAGTACTCCATTCAATCCTGTCTGGATACATACTTCTCTCTAAGGGGTTTACACTGGCATAGGCTTCAGGGAGTGCCAACTTTAGTATGTCTGAAGTTTGCCTATGCAGTCTTTTGGTCTGATGAATAAAATTGCTTCTTTTCAGCAGTCCCGATGCTAGATTTTGGAATCCGTTTTCCATCGGGTGGCTTGGCATACACATAAACATTTCTGCCTGTGTCATTACTTTTGTGTCTCTGCGTTCTCTCAGTGCTTGTATTCCCTAACTCTTTCCATCTCCACTATTGGCTCATGTGAGGACACGAAGCGCATGGTTTTGCACCTTATCCAGTGTGGTATTTGATGCTGGACACAATACATCTGACCCATATTCCAGGTGATGTCGTATTCCCTGCTGATAAATATTTTTAAGTATTTTTTGCTGGCTCCCCATGTAGCCCCTATGTTTCTCAGGATGGCTAACTTCCTCCTGGCCTTTGCTGCTACCATGTTGATGTGTTGCTTTCATGTCAGTCTATCATCGAATGTAACTCCGATATAGGTATGTTGCTTGTCTTCTCTTAGCAGTTCTCTATTTATTTTAATGATCCCATCTTTTTGTTTGGCATAGAGGATAAGGAGAGCTATGCTGTACTTTTCTTTGTTGATACTGACACACCATCTGTTTGTCCATGAGGTTAAGACATCTACAGCTCGTTATATTAGTTTGGTGGACACATTTGCATACTCATTTGTGCACCACATTACCAGATCATCAGCGTACATTGCAACTCTTACACCTTTTGGTAATTCAGCAACCAGGTCATTGATGAAAATTAAGAAGAATGTGGGGGACAGTACTCCACCTTGAGGGACGCCATGTCGCAGTAGAACATTTTTACTCTTGAAACCATCTAGATGCATTCTGGCTTTTCTGTTATGTAAGTATGCCTTTATCCATTTGTACATCCTACCATTTGTGCTATGATGATTGTCTTCATTTAACTGATAAATACAATTTTAAGTCCATAGGTTGACCATATAGCTTGGATTAAATGGAAAAGAGACGCACACAATAGAATTACCACTTACTTTTAAATATATTTATATATAGTTGAAATTTTAAAATAATTATCGATTTTTTATATAAAAGTATCCATACATTTGTTACAACTTATTTGCCCCCTATAGAAATCCTTGTATGGCGTTGCTTCTACCCAAAGTCTACCATTGCCTACCTACACATCCTTTATGAGCTATATTAGTCTTGCGTATGTCCGTATGTAAGGCAAATCCCGAATACACTTTGTTTTTAACATACTGTACTGATGCTCGTCCATCACAGGTGATGATGACAACACAAATTTTCATCCAAGGTAATGTAGTTGCGCTATGTTTGTCTGTGTGTGCGTAGATGACTAGTGAGCCCAACACGGGCTTGAAATGTTCGTGTACTCGTTCTTACATCATTCAGCTGATTCCTATACAGTCTTTGTTATGATTTTATTAAATGTAATGAGGATCCCATTTCTTCCATTGAATTCAACAGTTCTTCATCTTCTACACAGTTAAATACCAAAATAGGCAATAAAGAATAAGTTTAGATTTGCGTTATACTCTCTAGATTTTTCTTTCAATGTCCATGTGATCACATGTACAACTGTTACGTCTAAATCAAACATGTTTTATGTTGTTTTTCTTTCAATTTTCAACAGGACTCCCATTATTATTTTTGAAATGATTGTACTTGCAATGCTAATCAAGGTCACTGTTTATAGTTAGTATATATTGTGGTGTCTAGAGTTTTAGGTAGTGGGATACATATTGATTCCATTCCTTTGGACCTATTCTTGTTGTTCATCCCTTTACCAAGCCAGACAATTTGTAAACACCATAATTGTCATATTACATGTGCAGATGTTTACAACAAAGTAGTACAGCCATCTTATAAAAATCAAGATAAATAAACTACTATTTGCACCTACAACAATGGCACGATGGCTAATGAAGTGTAGGTCGTGTTTATACCGCTGCGTTCTAAGTTCAGAGAGATTTCAAAATTGGATATAACAGATGTGAATTTTTCATTATAGAGGATTATTATGAAACATACAATAGAGTTTGTAATATTCGGCATGGTATAGGTTAGTAAATATCCTGAAACGTCATCAATTCAGTGACTAACACTCCACTGTGACGGGTCCGGCAAGTCGGCAGTGCGTAATATTGCTAAATTAATTCTTTTATTCAAGGAGAGACAATGACAACAACCAGAACAGCAACAATAAATATATGTGGTCTTGGGGGAACAAAACATCTGATCTAATAAATATATGTGGCATTGGGGGAACAAAACATCTGATCTAATAAATATATGTGGCCTTGGGGAAACAAAACATCTGATCTAATAAATTTCATGCAACAATAAATATATGTGGCCTTTGGGACAAAACATCTGATCTAATAAATATATGTGGCCTTGGGGAAACAAAACATCTGATCAATAAATTTCATGGAAAACAAAAAATTACATGTTCTAGGTATTGTAGACACTAGAAAAAAACGGAAAAATCATGAAAAAAGTATTTAATAAATACGTTCTGATTGATAGCGGGTTAGACAAAAATTCAAGAGCAAAACATGGCGTCGGCTTTCTAATAAAACAACACAAAGCCAAACTCATAACTAAAGTTGACTATATATCAGAGAGAATAATAAGTATACAGATAATAGAGAACGAGAAAATAACAACATACATTCAAGTATACGCCCCATGTAACGACAATATCAACATACATTCAAGTATATGCCCCATGTATCGACAATAACATACATTCAAGTGTATGCCCCATGTTACGACAACAACATACATTCAAGTGTATGCCCCATGTTACGACAACAACATACATTCAAGTATATGCCCCATGTTACGACAACAACATACATTCAAGTATATGCCCCATGTTACGACAACAACATACATTCAAGTATATGCCCCATATAAGGACAATAACAACATACATTCAAGTATATGCCCCATGTTACGACAACAACATACATTCAAGTACATGCCCCATGTTACGACAACAACATACATTCAAGTATATGCCTCATGTAACGACAATAACAACGAAGAAGAACGAAAAGATTTCTTTGAACGTTTCTCTATCACTTTAAATAACATCAAAAGCAAAGAAGTGATCTATGTAATGGGAGATTTGAACGGAAGAGTAGGGAAGAAAACAAATGACCATGAACACTGTTTAGGCCATTTTGGAGACACATCAACAGAACGAAACAACAATGGGGAAGAGCTAATAAATCTATGTTTAGAACACGTCTAATAATAACAAACACATTTGATCAACATAGACAGAGCCACATAAAAACGTGGTACAGATGGGACAATTTGCTTCAAGCGTCACAGATTGATTACATACTTGTAAGATCAGGGTCGGCTCGTCATCATTTTTGGTGGTGGGGCCAGACAACAATGTCGGAAAAATCATGGTTTTTAGGATAGGTATTATATTTTAGTATGTATTATTATTTGTCTATTCCATGAAATTATTCCCTTTATTATAATGATCTGGCGCAGCATGCCAAATAACAAACAGGACAATGTTGCACCAGGTTAAGTGAACTGGCACTGATCAAGACCCTACTCCACCTCCTCGTGGTGATCTTGGAAATAGACAAAAAATCATGTCTGGCTAAGTGGTTGAGGATCGAGAGAGAGAGCTACTCTGGTATAGGTAATAAAGCAAACGTAGACACGCCTCGTGGGTCCTAAATACTAGTGAATGAACGCATCTTCTGCCGATCTCTAATGAAAAAAAATGCATAAATACAAAGCAAATGTAAGAAGTAACAACGTAAGAGTCATGTGTAAGCGTATACTCTCCTCCTGAATCAATGGTGAACCATAATTGCCAGCTCTCATTGCCAGAAAGACGGGCACTCTCCGCCACGCACTAAAGGCAAAATGGTGAAAACTCATAATTTAATTTCTGGGGTTCAACAATAACTAAAATATATACCATATAACTAAGGTACAAAACTGAACTCACCAACCTCTTGTTTCATTTGTAGAGGAGTTGAGCTCGTCTGTTTTTCTGGCTGGCAAACATATCGATGATACTGTTGTTGAAGTTTCGAATTTCTCCAATTTCCTTCTTGTGAACTGAACAAACAGCCAGTGATTTCAATCTGTCTTGGTCCATACTATTCCTAAGGAATGTTTTTATTCTTTTCAAGGTGCTGAAACATCGTTCTGCATCTGCTGTTGAGACTGGAGTGGATGGTGTAATTTGCAGAGTTTTGTGCACTTCAGAAAACGATTAATCGAAGGAATGATGCAATAAAAAACTGTATAAATCACAGACTGAAAGAATATCTTTGAAAGTATCATTGCGATAGATCACTGATAGTTCCTACTTTAATTTATCTTTGCAAATAATGGGACTGTAGCTTGATGCAAAAGTGTTGACAACGTTAGCTGGAAACGTTCTCTGAACGTAACAAATTTCTTTGGGTCAATAATTTCGAAGCTGCTAAATATTTGGAATTCTTGGAATCGTTCTTTTAGTTGACTCATCATTGTGTCACATACTTCTTGACATCTGCTGTCAGGTTTAATTCAGAGCCGTGTTTAGAGCGTTGTCTTTGGGGAACAGAACACGTGTCTTCATTCCTTGATACCTCCTAGCGTTCTTTCTTATTTCAATTTCAGCTGATTCAAAATGGTGTAACGTATTGGATATGGTAACTGTATTAGCACTCGACATTTGAATTGCGTTGAACAGGATATCAACATGCCTCATAATGCCATAGAAAAACTTAGAAAAAACAAACATTCTGAATTGCTAAGCAAACTTAGCAAACCAAAAGCTTGACTTACTGTTACATTATCCCATCCATCTTCTTCCTCAATCTTTTCAAAGCATTCCAATAAATCAGCCTTGTTGGCATGAACAGTATTCACAACGCGAGACTGAAAGTTCCACCTCGCTGTGGAAACAGTTGGAATCCGCTTATTGCAGATTGATCGTAATAGGTCACTACGCTTGGGCGTAGAAGAGAAAAACGTTGCGAATCCAGTAATATTGAAAAAAACAAACAAATTAACTGATTTTATGGTCTTAGAACAAGCATGTTTTATTACTAAATTCAGCTGATGTGCGTAACAGTACGTATATTTGGCATACGGGAAAGAATTATGTATCAGAGTCTGAACACCATCTACATTGCCTCGCATAACTGCGGTGCCATCGTATGCTTGAGCTACAAGTTTGTTTCCCCATTGAAACGTTCTGGAGTTATTTGCAGAACCTCATTGAGACCATTAGCTGTTCGATCATGAGCCTCTTCAAAGGAAAGAAATCTTTCAACGGGCCTATCCCCTTTAATATACCGTAAAATAATAACAAACTGACTTCACATGTTATGTCAGATGTTTCATCAGCTTGCAGAGAAACATAATTGGCAGCGTTAATATCGTTGATCAATTCCTCAATGTACACCTGATACATGCAGTCTAACAGCTCATTCTGTATTATGTGTGAGGTATATTTAACAACTGAAGTACTTTTCAAATGATCGTCTAACACACTATCAAGATTACCGAGTAAAGATAACAGATCTAAGAAATTACCCAGGTTTGCTGAACTTTGTATTTCGGTTTGACCCCTCAAAGCTAGTTCATGAGTACCACAAAATATTAAACACTCTATCACTCTGTTTAGTATGTGTCTATTTTTTGTGACGAGGTCATTGCGTTTCGGGATTGAGATTTTTTGTGCAGAGTCAATCTGTACAGCAATGTTTACAGTGCCAAATATTTTAAATGTACAGTAATTTTTTTAATGAAGTGAACTTTCATCATATTTTTTTATTCTTTCACTTAAATGTTTGAGATCCCTACAACCAACCGTTGACCACAGTCCTTCACGATGAAATAGTAAACAATAAAAACAAAAATACTTTGCTTTCCTTCACTGACAGTTAACCACGATTTTTTTTACTAAACCACTTATTAAAAGTCCTCTTTTTCTTGCCATATTATTGCACATATACATAGTTATTTGGCTGATGTGCACCTAGCCGTTTAATTTCAAGCTTTTCTTCTATCTTTAAGGTACCATGCTACAGACGATTGGGTCATTTAGCCTCCATATATCGATTTTTAACATTCATCATATTATGTTAGTACTGCATCTCTACAATCGAATTACGCAAAGAGTTTCATTTGTGATCACGAAATATGCTTTAAAATTATTTTGAATGACACTACCCTCTAAAAATTATTTATAGAAAATGTCTACACTTGTCTTTATTTGGTCCCTAGATACAGTATATGGAGTTCAATAAACCAAATCGTGTTATATATCGTTGTAAAGCTTGATATGAGTACTAACAAATAATTTAGATTTAATTAGGCTAGGAAATGACTGTATGCTGTAACGGACGATTTCTCTGACAATTTAGACTGAATTCACATTTAATTTTTTTAATGTAGTTTTCTCCCATTTGTTAATTTCGTTAATGTGGGTAATGTACGTTTTCCACCGCGAAATAAATCTTCAAGATAGCAATATGAGATTTGACCCTGATATATATCTTTTAATATTAAAGGGACTAGACAACAGAAAATCCACCTTTCTCAAGCAAATAAAATTATATGAATTTTTAATGAGCCAGTGGGTCCTATTTATGGCCGTGAATTGGGTAGGTCTTATTCGTTGCACCCCAGAGATCAGTTACATGTTACAGAACAATTTATAGTTCTCAGCGGGCCAGAATATTGGTATATTTAGGTTGTGCAGTCGAAAAAAGTTGCTATTGTTATTTATTTCACTTTGCTTGGAGACCGTCAGATATTGTTTACGATCCAAAATGGCTGCTATTTCGATGGCAACCCGATAATTTATTAATGCGAAAGATATATAAATTTTCATTTTAGACAACCTAGTAGTAACTGCTATGTATCAACAAATTTTACTGAGAGATAAGAAAGTTGAGAAATCCTGTAGCATGAGCCATTAACGAAGGAAACAAATTTCGTAATAAATAATCCACTTGATTTATTTAGAATTTCGAGTAAGCCACAACTTCAAAAGTAGGTCACAGCTTGTCAATCGCAAACGAGTGCGCGTTGTAGAAGACATATGTATATTGAATACGAAAAGGACGATTACCGTTAACGACTATAATAATAGTTAGTTACATATTTCTATTAATGCATATCCTTTTCTACTATTTTATATATAATTTGTGATTCAATCGATAATTATACAAAGTACTACTTAATCAAGAGTCGTCGTTTAACTGTTTATTGGTTGATCGCGTATGAACTTACCTTGCGGTGAATAACATGACATAAACTGTTTTGGCAATTATTATTTAAGGTAGCGGTCAAAGGTCAGAGGTCGCAATGTTACATCGTTGGTAGAAAATTTTAAAACGCCCCTATAAAACATTGTGCGCTGATAAATACGTCAATCATTATAGAGAGAAGCTGAATTTGAGATTGCATATACTAGTTTTTTAACTAATAATGTTTATATATTATGATGATTATATATTATTATGATATAATATTTATATTTTAGTGTTAAATATTCAACTTTCAAAGCTAATCAGTGTCAGATTAACAATAATAATTAGGAACAAAAATTTGTTTAAATAATAAGTACACGTTAATTATTTTTGATTTGGTAGGCCTTTTTCTTACTGGCCCTTAATGACCATGGGTGTATACTAATTTGAGGAAAATATGCTGAATTTCAGATTTCAGAATGTGTGTGATATTTTATCATTATATATCAACTTTGAAAGCTAATCAGTATCCTGTTTAAAGTAATAATTATTTTTTTTTTAAATGTCTTAAATAATAAGTACACTTTACTCAATATTTTTGGTGCGGCCTGGTCCCACTGGCCCTTATTGACGAGCCGCCCCTGTGTAAAATACAATCATAAGTTATGTATCACAGAAGTCAGAGTTATACCAAACATTAACATAGATACCGACCATCCACCTGTCGTAGTAACTGAAAGAAGACAATCGCTGAGACCAAAGACAAAACTGAAACAAAACATTGGAAAGAACCTGTTATAAACTTTAAAAAGTTGGAGGAAGAAACAACCAGATACGAGTTATATCAAGAAATGAACCAGATCTGCAACACCTTACCCAAGAGAATTGATAACATCGAGAAGGAATGGGAAATATTTGAAACATCCATATCAAACAATTTATTAAAAGTATGTGGCACAAGAGGACCAGCCAAAGCTCATAAAAACAGCATGGTGAGTGAAGAGATACAAACAGCAATACACAGAAACAAACATTTTTTCCCAAACATGGTTGAAATCTAAAACCATAACGACAATGCACAATACCGTCTAGCCAGGAGAGAGGTGGAAAGAATAGTAAAGAAAGAGAAATAAAACTCTTGATGCAAATATGGAGAACATCTAACAGACTTATGTAGGACAAAACCGAGAGAATTTTATAAGAGTGTCAAGGCAATGAGAGTGAGAGATGATAGCTACAACCCTACCACTATCATTAACAGTAAGGAAGGAACACCATTACTCAACAGACAAGATATAATGACCTGATGGAAGGAATATTTTCAAGAACTTTACAACCCTACTAAATGAACTGAATATATACATAACAAAGGAAAGTGAAGAAACAGAACAATATATATTGATCCAAGAAATTGAAACAGCAATAAAGAACAGCCCAAACAACAAATCACCAGGTGCAGATGTCATACCCAACGAAGCAATTAAAGCATGCAAAGAAATAGGTAAAATGGTTAAACAGAATCTCTACAGCTGCATGGACAGAAAGACAAGTTCCGGATGACTGGCAAAAATCAGTAATATTCCCATTAGGGAAAAATAAAGGCAATAAAGAGAATGCGAAACATACAGAGGCATTTCACTATTAAGCCACACTGGTAAAATATACGCAAAAATATTAGAACAGTGCATAAGACACATCGCTGACCCACAAATAAGCCCCTCACAGTTTGTGTTTAGAAGAGAGTGGGATGCATAAACTCTCATTCACTCTGAGACAACTGAGTGAAAAAGCAGAATATAATCAAGAGTTACACTTATTATTCATCGATCAAGAAAAGACATTTGACAGAATAGATAGAAGTATTCTATGGGAAACACTAGAAAACTATGGGATCAAGGGACAACTGCTAGACAATATCACATCAATATATACAAATAGCCACAGTGGGGTAAGAACAACAGACGGAATGACATACTCATTCGAAACAAAATCAGGAGTAAGACAGGGTTATGTGCTCTCACCTCTTCTCTTCAACATATATATAGACAGAATAGTGAAAGAGGCACAGTGCGAAAAAGATCTTATTGACATAGACAATGATCACGACGACCAATTAAACAACCACATCAACGAATTGATTTTGCGGACGACCAAAGTTTATGTATGAAGATGAAGATCAGCTCAACATCACATGAATTCATTGCTAATAGCATGTAGGAAGTACACCATGAAAATAAACAAACAAAAGACCACGACCATAAAAATAAGAAGAACACCAAGTCAAGCAAATATACAAATAGATAACACCAGAGTAAAGCAAGTTTCTGAATTCAAATATTTAAGCAGCATTTTCACAGAAGACAAAAACTCGATAGAGAATAGAGACGAAGGTGTCAACTAGCAAATGCAGTGACCTACCAGCTGGCACCATTACTACAACACCCAAAGATCAGTATGGAAGGGAAAAGACAGATGATAAAAAGTATTTTCCTACCAGCACTCTGTTACCAGTGCCAAACTTGGTCTCTTACAGCAACACCCCACAGAAATCTCACCACGTGTGAAATGAAATGCTTGAGGAAGGCAGTGGGAGTCACCAGGAAAGACAGACTACGAAATGAGGACATCAGAAGCAGAGTGAGCATAACTTCATGCACCGAATACATCGAAAAACAACATATGCAGTGGTTTGGACATTTAATGATAATGAAATACAACCAACCACTAATAACAGCATACAATATAGAGAGATAACAAATAACAACTATTGCAACATTGACTAATATCATCTATGTAATACACTTAACAACAACTACCTTAGCATTCAACAACACTGTCATTCATAAGTAGCGTAACAAAAGAATAGAGATCCAGTTATGAAAATAATCTTCCAGAATGATATAATAGACATATACAATGACAATAGATAATATAGCAAAACACGTAAAACAAAGTAATATAAGTTTAAAAATATATCAAAGAATACAAATATGGACGATTACATACGGAATCATTCAGACGAACTAATGAAAATATGGGAATAAAAGAATAACGAAATGAGTGCAAACAAAATAGAAGTGGAAAAAAAGAGAAACAATTAGAAAAATCAGTGAATATATGACTTATATATATGAAGCAAATACACATATGATTAAAGCATGAGAAAGTACTCATAAGCATAGGAATGTAATGCTTGAGTCAAGAGGTCGCAGGTACAACTAAACAAAACGTCTCCAGACCAAATGACTGCGATCATCAGAGGAACATGATCGGATGGCTGTGACCAGGACATCACAAACTCCTCAATGGCCAATATCAGGGCCACAGCATTGGCGTATATTGCGCAAGTGTTGGTGATCGGTCACTGAGCCTCTTGCCGGTCTCACCAAATAGACCTTGTTGCACGATTGCGGTGATGGCATGATAATATTACGAGACTCGCACGTGAAACAGTCTTCAAACAAACGTGCTTTTGGAAAACACAGTGCGGGTCTGTATACATAAGCACACGTATTTCAGCGCGACGGTCACACTGGATGGAGATAAAATGATTCTGGATATTATGCTTGAGGCGACTGTGTAACAACATATCCTTAAGACTATTGTCCTAAAAAATTTTAATTCGAATTAAAATTCTGACAGAGTGAAACTTATCTTAAATTTCCACCCTCATAGTTCCCTTGTGAAGAAAGTCTCATTCCGTTATCTCTCTGTTCTTCAGTCTGATGCTGAGACACGTTCAACGCCTTCCACCACTATCCTTTGGTGGCGTACAGACGGGACAGAAGTCTTAGGATATGTTGGTAAACAGTCGACTCAAGCCTAATATCCAAAGTCATTTTGGCACCATCCAGCGTGACCGTCGTCGTTGCAATACTGTGCTAATGTAATACAGACCCGCACTGTGTCTTTTAGAAAAGTCACGTTTGTTATTGAAGACGGTTTTACTTGCGAGTCTCGTAATATTAGATATGCCATCACCTGCAATCGGTGCAAATAAGGCATATATTGGTGAGACGGGAAAAAGCTCAGTGGCCGATTCGCCCAACACTTGCGCGATATACGCCAATGCTGTGTGGCCCCTGATACTGGCCATTCAGGAGTTTGTGATATCCTGATCACAGCCATCCGATCATGTTCCTCTGATGATCGCAGTCGATTTGGTCTGGAGAACCGTTTTATTTCGTTGTATGGTACCTTGCGACCTCTTGGACTCAACGCATTACATTCCTATGATTCTTAGTACTTTCTCTGCTCAATCCTTTTAATCTATATGTGTATTTGCTTCATATATATAAGTCATATATTCACTTGAATTTTGTAATTGTTTCTCTTCTTTTCCACTTCTAGTTTTGTGTTGCACTCATTTCTTTATTCGTTTTTATTCCAAGATATTCATTAGTTACGTTTGAATGTTTCCGTATGTAATCGTCCATATTTAGTGTTCTTTGAAATTCGTCACTCCTGTTGTATCGTTTGCTTGATAAAGGCATTTTGGTCGAAATGTTGCTGTTTATCGTCACTGCTCCTGTATTTTGTAAAGCTATAGTACTTTGTTTTACGTGTTTCGCTATTTTACCAAGCTTTACTGCAATCTCTTCCTGTATCAATAGATAATACAAACATTAAAATAATAATATCCTTAGTTGCTACAATTCTTCATACTGCAAGAAATATATCAATTTATGAAATTCATAGAACTTATCACAATAACATACATGTTCAGGATCAACAGTGCAGGTCACTGTCTAACCCACACATTATATTGCTTTGAGTATGCTAATATATTTCAATGACATCAGAAAACATGTGTTTATGTTTGTTAGGTACACTACCATACTCTACTCAAACTTGCACTCACATGTTTCACATGTTTTCATGATACTCAGATATTCTGATACATACAGTGCAGTAATTATGTCTTACTTACATACATATGTAGAAGACTTTCACTTCAACATTACAAATTATAGTAATACCTGCTGGTACAAACTGATTCTTTCTGACACACATGTAGTAATCTACCTAGTAAATTTATCATTACAATTACCTGTTAAGAAAATGTCCAAAACAGCTGTTTCATTTTCAATAATGCTACTTCCATCTGGTGTATAAAAAATTGTGCATGTATATCTGTTTTCATCGGAATGCAGAAATGACTTTATGCGCAAATTTATGCCGAGATTACCAGGCGAAAATGAGATTCTGTTCGTAAATCGTGGATGAATATTGACACTCCACTCCTGAGGAAACCAATGTAAATTTAATGGAGTACTTGTGTAGACCAATGATAGTGACACGCCAGGGGCTTTTAACGTGACCTCTATTACTCCAAAATAAACGTCCATATTAGCGCGACAATATATTTCTGCATCCATTCCAGCGGACACAGGGCTATATAGTCCTATAATTGCAATAAGATTACTAGGTCCTGCTGTAAAGATATGAAATAAAATTATATCAGCCATCATTAGATATGTCTATCTTAACATTAAATACTAACACATATTCTACATTTGATAATTTCTTTACTTGAGTACAGACTTCCATAAGAATGGATCCAATGAAGGCAAATATCAGCTATAGACTTCTTTGAATAGTATACAACATTTCGTGAAAGGCAACCATGGAATGGCCATGTTCACATGTGTCTGTTGTGACAGAACAGTCAATGGTAGCCATAAAACAGAATTAGTCATGTTGAGACTAGGAAAAATCAATGGTAGCCATAAAACAAAATCAGTCATGTTGAGACTTGAAAAAGTCAGTGGTAGTCATACAACAGAATCAGTCCTGTTGTCGCTTAGAACAGTCAGTGGTAGTCATAAACCGGAATCAGTCCTGTTGTGACTTAGAACAGTCATTGGTAGCAATAAAACAGAATAAGTCTGTTGTGACTTGGTAAAGTCAGTGGTAGCCATAAAGCTAAGAGAGTATCGCATAGAAAATAACAGATTCTCAGTATAGAAGAGACGTGTCTGTAGGACAACATCTTAACCGATAGAGAGAAATCAAGAACACGTGTGTAGATATATTGCTCTCCAGATAGAAGGAACGTCCTTAGATAGAAATGATAGAACTGTGTGTTATGGGTATGTTATATGTACACAATCAAGAATTTTCCAAAATGTTAGAGATCTTAAACATCGACAGCAAAGATCTAAAAATCATTCAGAACATATATTGGCAGCAAACAGCAGCTATAAGAATAGACAACAAGATTGGAACTTTCCAGAAGATCAAAAAGGTGTTAGACAAGGATGCATATTATCACCAGACCTGTTCTCACTGTATTGTGAAAGCATTTTTAGGTCTATAAAGATGTCCCTGGAATAGCTGTGGGGGACATATCATAAATAACCTGAGATATGCTGATGATACTGTCTTAATAGCAAGAAAGGGAATGAGCTACATAAATTAGTTGATAAGGTTGTGACAGAAAGTAATAACAAAGGACTCAGTTTGAATATTAAGAAGACAGAAGTTATGATAATATCAAAAAGCAGATTTGCCAAAAAGCACCATCACAGTAAATGGGACTGATCTAAGACAAGTGCAGCAATTTAAATACCTCGGAGTCCTGGTAACATCAGATGGCAGATGCCGATCAGAAATAAAGACCAGAATAGGACAAGCGAAAATATCATTCCTGAAAATGAGAAGCATTATCTGCAACAAGTCCTTGTCAATCCCGGTCAGAATGCGAGTTATTCAGTGCTACATAGAACCAATACTGACATACGGATGTGAGTCATGGACAATGAACACACTGATCGAAAAATCTTTGAGGGCTACAGAAATGTGGTTTTATAGAAGAATGATGAGAATCCCATGGACTGCTAAAATGACTAATGTTGAGGTGCTGAATGAGATCAAGACACAGAGAACGCTTATAATCAATATAAGAAAGAGGCAGTCATCATTTTTCGGGCATGGATCAGGAGGAGGTTTAGAACACATCGTGACAACCGGTAAAATCGAGGGTAGACGAGACAGGGAAGACAGAGAGAGAAAATGTTGCATGGCCTGACTTCATGGCACGGTAGAGCGTCAAAATCTGAGTTGATAGCAAACACCAACGACATCGATTTTTGGAGATCCATGATCGCCTACGTCAGCCGGCACGGCACCTGATGATGATGATGCTACATGACTCCGGAACTAGTTGTATTTGTGTATCATTTATGCATTTAAATACGTATAATATATGTTACATATATACAAAACAAGAGAGCCGTTGTAGCGTAGTTGTTAGTGAACTCGCTTCGCAAGGCTGGTGTTCTGGGTTCAGCAATGCGTGTGGAATTTTTCCTGACCGCGACGGCTTCAGGTCGACCCAGTCTCAACTGGGTACCAGACACGCTCTGGGAAAGTAAAGGCAGCCGGCGTGATGCTGACCACAT
The DNA here is from genome assembly GCA_020796225.1 of Arion vulgaris. Classification (NCBI taxonomy): domain Eukaryota; kingdom Metazoa; phylum Mollusca; class Gastropoda; order Stylommatophora; family Arionidae; genus Arion; species Arion vulgaris. Next base: position 5,564,008 of record CM036768.1, on the reverse strand, counting down.
CACCATCGTGTGCCGACTGTCAATGAAAATACAGTCCTAACACTGTATTGACCTATATACCACTAGGTAGGAAAGGGTTCCTTTACTTTTACTTTTTTATGCAAAACATATGGTATACTATAATAATTTTAAAAATATATTATTTATTTTTAAGATATCTAGTTTCGTTGATTAAAGCATTCTGTGTTCGCCCACTATGAATTCATGCGTAGTCAGAGAGCCTAGTATGGTGCATTTGACAGATTTTTACGTGAAATCCTACTTACCGTTTCTACGGTGTCCCTATCCATTCAGGCAATCTTCTTTGTCTTCAGTAGCTGGAGCATACTTTTATTACGCTGATATTTCCAATCCTGGCTCCATTTGGGATAATCTCTGCAGTCGTGTTTTCACTTGCTCTTGTCAAAAACCACACATGTGCTTATAAAATGGCATCTAATGACTCAGATTACTGTCAAACGTGCTACGAAAATGTCAATAGTTCATTATGCTGCACAAATTGTATCCTTCAACGTCTCAAACAATGGGTGGTTAATTACTTGAAATATCACAAAACACAAAAGGCAATCACTATGTCTGGGGAACCTGAGAAATTTGTCACAACAGATGAACTCCTCACAAAACTGCCCCCTCCTGTTAAGCATGTCGGGACTAAAGAATGAGAAAGTGGCTAATTTTTCCCTGCGGTTTTGCCTATTTTACTCTAGTGATGCAATAATCTCCATGTTGTTCAGCCATGTATGTGAAAGACGGAAGTTGAAAAAACATGTGTGCTTCTGTTGAAAATATGTGTCCTGTTTTTTGACCCATTGTGCCCTAGTACTGAACCACTAGGCACATTTCCTTTTCCTGAGCACAGCGGATCACGTGGGGTAGTTAATGTTAACTTTTTTTATCCCTAGATTTGTTAGTTTAACACAAAATATAATTTTTTACTGTGCCTAAGTGGTCAACCAAACACTGGTACACTTAACTGAAATACATTTATGAATCTTGTTATTTACCCAAAAATATAACCCACTGTGCCCTGTTTCCTACATGTTCAATCTACCTCCATTTTTGTCTTCAGATGATAGTTTCTCTCGATGTGGCCAGACAACTCAGAATACTTCTTACACGTTTGAACCCGGGAAACCTGTACAGTACATACAATTTCCTAATCTATTTAGAAAAACAGCATATTATTGCCATTAAACGCAATATTTATTAGAACAAGAAACTGCTCCATAATTTGTTAGTGACATCATCTCCGATGTTCTGTTTATTATATAAATGCAGTCCAAACGGTATTCAATTTATTGATAAATTACATATATCTTGGCACATACCTCTAATGTCCCGAAGCTTTTTCTCCAGCTTGAACATATCTGTTGAATCAATCAATTCAAGCAATTATGTGTCTCTAAATGAGCATCCAACTCACTTCGATATCATTATCAGAATAATCATAGCCCAAAGGGCAATCATCTCCGGAAACAAATAAACGAATTTTAAAGTTTTTCTATTATTATCCTTTCATAAATAACGATTTTTTAATGTTTCAGCGTTATCTTTCATCAGAAATAATTAACATTTGTAAAAAACCATGTCCACGCCATCTTGCTTAACCAACAAGTAATATCTGAGTTGTTTGATGTCACATTTGTACACAATTTATCTTAGGTCGCCGACAAATAATGACAAGTTTTGTAAAAAACCCATATATCAGAACGTTGGAACGGGAGGGGAGATGTTTACATTTCAGAGCTATCTATAAGGATGTCTCGTTCTATAGGTTAGACATTTGCTTTAAAATATCTCAAAACAAAATATGTTTTATAAATGTATGCACTATAAGTTGATGTATTAAAACAGAATATCAGTTGCATTTTTAAGACATGTATAACTTCATTGTATAATATCAGTTCAAATATAGACTTACTTGTTTTTATCATACAGCTGCCAGCTGGGATGATTTTATTTTTACTGCATAGTGAATATGATCTTGATACATTGATTTGATACATTTTATACATTACTGCAAATGTGTATGCAACACATGTAGACTGGTTGTCAGCAACAATAGTTCCATTGAAGGCAATCCTTGGATAGCAAGGTGTAGGAGCATTAGTGCAGCACAACTTGACAGTGTTGGGTTCATGCAAGGTAAAACTACCGATACAAGAACCAGATGTATCCACAACTGGTTTATCATTCAAACTTAGCACCAAACCTGCTGCATTTTCATCTGATTAAATATAAATTATAACATTATATGTAAACGGTTTGGACATATTTATTGTAATCATTTGTTAGTTTTATTGTTTGAACAGTTTTTCCAAATGTATAAAAGTCTTAGTTGAATGAATGTAATGAAACATTTGTGAGTTTTAAATGAAAAGGTAAAGTTATCTGTAAGTTAGAAATGTTCAATGTTCCAATAATGGTGTTCTAGTTCATTGTTCTAATAATAGTTCTTATTCTTCTTCACTAGAGCAGTGCAGTAAGGCTATTCTATTACTGCAAGTTAGTTTTTTTTCTGTTACTAACATTTCCTCAAAAAAGAAAGAGTCGACAACTTTGAATACCTTGGGACATTACTGACAAATGATGGGAATGATATAACAGAAATTAAAAGAAGGTTGAACATTGCTTTGCAAAAACTAAAAAACTGAAAAACCTATGGAAGGGAATTGACATTAGAACAAAAACCAGGTATTTAAGACTCTGCGTTTTGCTATCACAACATATGGTTGTGAGACATGGACATTGACAAAGCGGCAGAGCAGATCATTAATGCCTTTGAATGCAAATGCTACAGAATAATACTTAGACTATCATGGACAGAAAAAAGAACACACGCTTCTGTTTTGCAACAACTTGATATTAAAGAGAGTTGGCTATTACAAAGCATTAAAACAAGAAAAATTAAATATTTCGGACACATCAAACGACATGAGTGCTTGGATAAATTAATTTTGGAAGGAATAGTGCCTGGAAGAAGAACGAGAGCAAGACCTAGAAGATAATGGGTGCAGGATGTCATTGACGATCTGAGAATGACTGCTGCTGACCTGCCGGCCAACTTTGACCAGAACTGAGCGTTTTTCAGGAATGCCGTCAAGGGAGCCATGTTCCGGAAGGGACAATCTACTTGATGAAGATCATTTCTTGACATTCTGCAACTAATATGTCTTTCTGTCACTTCTTTGTACTCACATTCTTTTTATAAGATGTTCTTGTTATTTTGTCTCTACCGTGTCCTCACTTTCTGTCTCTATTATGTCCTCACTTGTTGTCATTTTAATGGCATCAGTCTCTGTTCATTACTCTGTCATAACTACTATGGCACTCAACAGTTGTGTAAACATAACATAAACCACACTAAACATTTGACACTTGCAAATATGATGAGAGTAAATCTGAAACATATTATATACTTATATCTCACCATCAATCGCTGTTAAACTAAAATTATTGCTGTATATTGTATATTGGTGGACGTTCGACCATGTTCCGCGAAAAATTGCTTTACTATCAAAAACTTTCGGATCAAGTTTTACCGTAATGTGAGCTGTTCCAATTTCATCTATTTGAGAACAGTAACATTGTGTTTGTATATTGTTACAACCCTCTCCATATGATCCAAGAGATATATAGCAAATCTGAAAACAAACAAAAAGCACAGTTGTTATAAATTATAACTACACTCTGGACATCAAGAGAATAATATATTTTATAAAGAAAATGAAACAATAGAAGACAAATGTACTGATATATCAAATAAGAACATTACTGAAGCGCATAATCATGTTGAGACACAAGATAAATATGTGATTATAAATAGTAAACATATTTCATACAAAGAAATGCACCATCTAGACAACTAATCTTCTAATACCCAAATACACAATTGTTATTGAATGTTGGAATGTTAGAACTTTATATCATTGTAGACTTTCATTAAACGATGGAGATGGAGGTGGGTTAGTCATGTATGTCATATGTCATAGTCAAGTTATGCTAATTTAAAATTTGTTGAACATGTGGGCTCGGAGTCTGTTATGGCCGGTGCGTAAGCGGAATATAACAACTTGATTAGTATATCATGTTGTACTTAGACCCCATTTCTGAGGTTAATACTATTTATATAGTAGTTGTTCCTAGGTGTCAGCTAGGACCAAGGCCAAAGAAGGTTTTACTAAGGGGGAGATAACTATTGTTTTATATAAGGGGGCATAATTTTTGGGTTATTAAGTGGAAAATTTTTAAATTTAGATATACATCTATATACATCTCTATATATATATATATCTAAATAAATATGTATAAAATAATAGTGATAGTCAAGAACAATATACTCGGAGGGGTGGTAGGCGTCGCCACTCTTAATATAACTTTTATAGTAGGCGTTCAAAGGCATAGGATAGTAATATAGCTCATATAGCAAAATACCTCAACGTCTACTCTCACACTTCTAATTCTCACTTCTACAATGGTCATCTCTTAGTTTTACCAGAGTCACCCCACACTTCTAAGATAGACACCTCAAACTTCTAAGATGTCAATTCTCCATTTTCCTTTGGACACCTGTCACTTATAACATGGGCACCTCTTATGGTCACCTCACATTCCAGCATGTGCACCTCTCACTTCTACTTTGGGCATCTCTAATTTCTAACTTGCATACTTCAACATTATCATTCTCATTTCTAACATAGTCGCCTTGCACATATAACAGTCAACGCTCACTTCTACCCTGGTCACCTCTCCTTTGTAACATGGTCATCCCACTCTTCTAACGTGGACACCTCTCCTTTATAACATGGTCATCCACACTTCTAACGTGGACACCTCTTACTTATACTTTAGACACCTATCATTTTAAAATTGTACACTTCTAACATGTTTACCCTTATAAATTGCACACTTCAAACATTGTCACCTCTCACTTTAACATAGTTACCTCTCACTTCTAATAAGGGTATCTCTCACTTCTAACATAGGCACCTTTCACTTCTAATACAGGTACCTTTCACTTGTACTTTGGACACCTATCACTGTTAACGTGGACACCTTCACACTTTTCCTTTGGACACTTCTCACTTATAACTTGGACACTTATAATTTAGACACTTATAATTTCTAGCATAGTTGCCTTGCACTTATAACATAGACACCTCTCCCTTCTAACATGGTCATCTCACATTTCTAATGTGGACACCTCTCAACTCTAACATTGTCACCTCTCACTTATAGCATTTGCACCTATCACTTCTACGTTGGACACCTCTCACTTTTGACCTGTACACTGCAAACATGGTCACCACGCCCTTCTAAGATCAATCAAGTGCCATGCCTGCCGGCGTAGGCGATCATGTCTCTCCACAACTCTCTTTGCTTGGTGCATGTAATCAGTTCTGACGTCGATATTTTGTCGAACCATGATGTCAGGCCATCCAACATATTCTCCCTCTGTCTTCCACGATCTCTCCTTCCCTGAATTTTACCTGTAGTCACCAAATGTTCTAAACCTTCTCTTCGCATTATATGCCCGAAGAACCTTGATTGTCGGATTCTTATTCTTTTGATAAGGTTTCTTTGTGCAGGCCTGATTTAAAACCACGTTTGTTTTCTTTGCTGTCCATGGAATTCTCAACATTCTTCTGTAAAACCACATCTCTGTGGCTTCCAATGATCGTATTGATTGTTTGTTCAGTGTCCATGATTCGCTGCCATACATAAGAATTGGTTCAATATAGCATTGGAGTACCTGTTTTCGCAGTGTCATTGGTAGTGAGTTCACGCATAGTGTGTTCTTCATTTTCATAAAAGCTGCTTTCGTTTGAGCTATTCTACTCCTAATCTCTGTTGTACATCTTCCATCTGGTGTTAAGAATGTTCCTAGATACTTGAATCGATGGACTTGTTTCAGTGTTGTGTTATTTATTTTGATATTGCATGTTGGTGTTTCTTGTTTCTTGGAGACAACCATAACCTCTGTTTTCTTTATATTCATGCTTAATCCTTTCTTTTCACTTTCTCTCACTAGTATGTCTATCAAGTCTTGCAGATCGTGTTCATTTGTAGCCATGATAATTGTGTCATCAGCGTACCTTAGGTTGTTTATATTTTGTCCACCGACTGCTATTCCTGTCTTTTCTTCTATAGATCTCATGATGTTTTCACTATATAAGTTGAATAGGTCTGGTGAGAGTACGCACCTTGTCGTACTCTAACTGTATCGCCTGATAGATTCCAATCTTACTCTCTAGTCTAATGGCTGCGGTTTGTTGCCAGTACAAATTCTTGATCAGTCTAAGATCTTTACCATCAATATTTATATTTTCTAACATGCTGATTATTTCTCCATGTTTTACTTTATCGAAAGCTTTCGCGTAGTCTATGAAACATAGGTATAAGTCCAACTTCATTTCTATTGATCTTTCCATTATTGTTCTTATTGTATATATTGCGTTGTTTGTTCCTCTGTGTTCAACAAAGCCACATTGTTCTTCCTTAACTTCTGGTCTTATTTTGTTTCGTACCCTTCTCATAATAATGCTGAAAAGTAGTTTTGTTACGTGACTCATGAGGCTGATTGTGCGGTGTTCTTCGCATTCTATCGTTCCTGCTTTCTTTGGTAGTGCTATAAAAATGGATTGTCGTAAATCTTTGGGTACATATCCAGTGTTGTAGATGTCATTGAATAATTTTGTTAAAACGCCTATGCCCAATTCGCCTGTTGCTTCTATTTCTTCTGTTGTTATGTTGTCTGGTCCTGGGGTTTTCCTTTTTTCGTGTGTCTTATGGCATTGATAACTTCTGATGGAAGTATTTGTGGTCCTTCATGGTTGTAATTAATGTGTATTTCTTGTCTGTTATCACTGTATAAGTCCTTAATGTACTCTGTCCATCTTTCTATTTTCTTGTCTGTTTCCATCGTGATATCTCCTGCTTTGATTTTAAACATCCAGTAGTTGTACGTTTACGTCTGCCAGTAAGTTGTTACTTTTGTATATTGATTTGGGGTTTTCTTTGTGTTCTGTTTCGATCTGTTTGCATTTTTCATTTAGCCACTCTTCTTTTGCTGTTTTACATTTTTGTCTTATCTCTTTATTGATTCGATCGTATTCTGCTTTATTATGTTTGTTTTTCCTTCTATTTTCCATTAATTCCAAAATGTCTTCCGTCATCCATTTCTTTTTTGATCCGTTGACATGTTGTGTGGGTTAGTTCCTTTGACGTTTGTTGAATTGATTCTTTAAGCATCTGCCATTGTTCTTCTATTGTTTCTATTTTTCCATAGCGTTATATCTGTTTTGTATAATGCGTTTAAATGAGTCTTTCACTTTTGTGTCAGTCTTGAGTGTTGAGGAGTTTGATATGATGTTTCTTGCGCCCCTCTTTATCTTCGTCAGTTTTATTCTTACTTTTCCTATCAGTAGTGTATGGTCACTGTCGCAATCTGCACCTGGTCTTGTTTTATATTTAGTAGTCCATTTCGAAATCGTTTATTTATCATAATATAGTCAATTTGATTGTGTTGTTGTTATCTGACTTCTCCATGTCCATAGTCTTCTCGGATGATGTTTAAACCAAGTGTTGCCAATTATCATGTTGTTTATTGTTGCCCATTCTATAAGTGTGTTCCCCCTATCGTTTTTCTCTCCTAGGCCACATCCTCCAGTTGTCTCGTCTACCTTTCAGAGCCTACCTTAGCATTGAAGTCACCCATTACAATTGTCACTTCATGAGCCTTGCACTGTTTCATAGCTATTTGTAACTGGTTGTAGAAATCATCTAGTTCTTCTTCTGTGCTATCTGTTGTTGGTGCGTATATCTGTATGATGTTGATATCTACTGGTGTACCCTGTAGTTTCAATAGCATTACTCTCTTTGATATTGTCCAGAATCCTTTCACCATTTTTGCTCTCTCTGCGTCTAATATTATGCCTACTCCTTTTGTGTGATTGTTTCCTCCTGAATATATTATTCTAAAGTTGTCTGAATACATTTCTCCTGCACCTATCCATCTCATTTCACTTATTCCTAATATGTTAAGTCCTGTTCTTGTCATTTCTTGCTTGATGTTTTCTAGTTTGCCACTTTGTGCTAGAGTTCGAACATTCCATGTTCCGATATTTAAGAGTTGTTTTCTATCGGTGTTGTTTTGTTGGTCTGGTTTCATTTCGTTGTTACGGTTGTGTTGAGACATGAATTTACTAGGGATAATTACGACGGTAGGTTCCCTCTTGCTTTCCGTCGGGCAGTGACTATACTAGCCGGGGATCGTAGCCATTGTCTCTAACTGAGATCATCTGCCTACCATCTAGGAATAGAGACCATAACTGACATTAATTGTCAGCTGCTCTCACATTCCATTCGCCACCTGCTTCCATGGCTTCAGTTGACCTAGTTCACAAGTTACCGGGAGAACACCGTGTTGTCGTGTCGCTCGAACTGATAAATGTGTCCATTTCTTGAAGATCCTTGACCGATGTGGTGAATGTTTCAAATGAAACATTACATGAAAGCTAGACGAACTAAATATCCTTTCTTCCGAAATACACATCAAATCCACTGAAAAACCAAGAAATAAACCACAATCCAGCACGCACTATCCGACTGCACGTCTTATCGCCGCCATCTTGAAACTATGTGTTCCCTTCTAAGATAGTCACTCACAATTCTAACTTGGACACCTCTCATTTCTAATATTGGTACCTCTCACTTGCACTTTGTACACCTGTCACATCTAACTTGAACACCTCACACTTCTAACATAGTCACCTCTCACTTCCAACATGGTCATCTTACACTTCTAGCATGGCCATCTCAAACTTCTAATGTGAACACTCCATTTTAGTATGATCATCTCAAACTTCTAACATAGTCACCTCTCATTCAACAATGGTCAACTCATACTTCTAAGATGGTCACCTCTCACTTCTACTTTGGGCACCTCTCACTTCTACTTCTAACTTATTCACCTATCACTTCTAACATAGTCACCTCTCACTTCTAACTTGGATACCTAACACTTCTAACATGGTCATCTGACAATTCTACTTTTATCACCTCACACTTCTAACTTGGACACCTCTTACTTCTATTTCTCACTTCTAACTTGGATACCTTACATTTCTACATAGACATCTCTCCCTTCTAGCTTGGACACCTCACACTTCTAACATACTCACCTGTCCCTTCTAACATGGCACAGCTCACTACTAACAGGGCCATCTCACACTTCTAACATGTATACCTCTCACTTCTACTTTGGCCCCCTGTCCATTCTAACATGGTCCCCTCTCACTTCTAGCCTAGTTATCTAACACTTCTAATGTGGTCACTAGTAAATATTAAATTATAAACACACGACATTGTCTATATATCATATGACAGGCTTTCCTATAGGTTAGTAGCGATTTCACCATTTTGTTACAAAAGGCGATGTGTTGACAGATGCTTAAGTTTCACCTCTGACCCTTTAATTTGGTGCTATCCGGTATTATATTCCTACATATTTATATATTTACTACACCTATATGTCTTTATAATACCTATGTATATATTTACTACACCTATATGTCTTTATAATACCTATGTATATATTTACTACACCTATATGTCTTTATAATACCTATGTATATATTTACTACACCTATATGTCTTTATAATACATATGTATATATTTACTACACCTATATGTCTTTATAATACCTATGTATATATTTACTACACCTATATGTCTTTATAATACCTATGTATATATTTACTACACCTATATGTCTTTATAATACCTATGTATATATTTACTACACATATATGTCTTTATAATACCTATGCTTACGACAAATATTTTTATATTACACTCACTGTATTTGTTAGTTATAAATATATATATATATATATGTATATTTTCTCTATGTATATATATATATTTATATAAATAATTGCCTAAATTCTTCAACAATAAATAAAACACACACAACATTGTATGATACATCTATTACTAAAAAATAAATAATTCTATCTCTTATATGAGTCATCACTCTTGTACTAAGAATAACTAATATATCTTGATATAACACACACACTCTCATATACTAAATACTATCGCATACATACATCTTAACAGTGACCTCATACTATTCACTTACTTCCAGACATCTCCTTTTACCAACCCCTGCTTAGTTTTATATATAAACATGACTACACATATATAACATATAACGCTAACATACACACTTATATACACAAATATATAAATCATACTCCTTTTTTACACTTATAAAACTAATCAACCATTTTATCTATCCTATGCCCGGATATCTTATAAGTTAGTATACCATTACGTCCGACTTTTATAACAAAAATAAAAAATATCACCAAAAAAAAAAAAAATAGAATTTGTATACTTCCTATCAAAAATAAGAAAGAGGCAGTCATCATTTTTCGGATATGTGGCGAGGAGAGGGGGTTTAGAACACATCGTGAAAACCGGTAAAATCGAGAGTAGACGAGACAGGGGAAGACAGAGAGAGAAAATGTTGGATAGCCTGACTTCATGGCACGGTAGAGCGTCAACATCTGAGTTGATAGCAAACACCAACGACAGAGATTTGTGGAGATCCATGATCACCTACGTCAGCCGACACGGCACCTGATGATGATGATTAAAAATTAAATTTGTCAACAACAAAAAATTAGTAGATTTTTTTTTTCCCTCTTAAAAATAAAATTTTACAAAAATTATCGATTTTTTCCAACCAAAATTAATCGATTTGAATACGTCCCTTTTAAAAATAAAATTAAAAAACAATTATAGATTTTTTCAAAAACAAATATTTATAAATAACTATATATATAATACCTATCTAAATAAACAAAATTATCTTCACCTAAATAACCCCAAAAAACTAACAAATGTATCTCCCCTTTATATAAATCAATAGTTATCTTCCAATTAGTAAATCCTTAGTTTCCCTTGGTCCATCCATAGGTTGAGATATTTTACTATATGAACTATATTACTATCCTATGCATGTGGACACCTACTATAAAAGTTATATTAAGAGTGACGAAGCCTACCACCCCTCTGAGTATATTGTTCTTGCCTATCACTATTATTTGATATATATTTATTTAGATGTGTATATATATATAAATGTATATCTAAATAAATAAAAAATAACTCCCTCTAATAACCCAAAAATGATCTCCCCTTAAATAAACCTTGGTTCTTGATGGCCCCAACTTTCTGAGAGACTGTTGAAATCACCTACTACCATGCATGCTGTGTTTGGTATTGTCATCGCCTCAAGTTATAGCGAGATATTACTTGGGCAGTATAGGTTGTACAGAAGAATCTGTACTTTGTCATATGTGATGAGGACGCCTATGGTTTCTGCTGTGCCTGCACCTCTTGTTGTCATGTCCGTTTGGTTCGCTGGAATGCCGTTTCGTACCAGCGCGACAACACCACATTTGTTTCGTCTTGATCTAATCTGAAGGTTTGATAACCTCTGATCCAGAATCTGTTTTGAACATTAAGTTGTCTCTTGTATGCACGCTACGTTGATCTTTTCATCTGCAAGTCTATGTGCAATTGCTTGCTTTTTGTGATGGAGACCTTTGGCATCCCATTCCACAATGTTTAATCGTCTTTGGCCAGTTGGCCTTATCGAACCAGTAGCTTTAACCCGTGAACCGTGGTCGCTGATTTGTCAAATCGGGGGACGAGGACCGTCGGTAGCAAAAGGTGGGCCCGTTCTAAGCATGGGACCCGACGCTCGTCCTGCCCGACGGATCTCCACAGGCGTAGCATCATATCGAGATTCTAAATTATTAAACATATTCATGAGAAAATTTGGTCCATGCAGCCTTAGTATGGGTACGCTTGTCACATTTTCAGTACCATTTGGAGCTCTAGTGCTGTGCTTCGGCGACGTGTCCGATTTCAACCAATGTTTACTGGGTTCGCTCTCTGTTAGCATTTAACTGACCCAGCGGACCTGCAAGGCAGCAGGTTGCTTTTGTCATTTAGGGTAGCGACTCTTAGACAACCTGCCCTCCCGGATTGATGAGCGTCATCTACACAGGTAACCCGTCTTTTTGTGGACTTCTTGGTTTGCCTACCGCTCAGTTTTGTGTACGGTTTGCTCCGCTAGCTTTTGATTGTCCCCAAACTAACTACAAGGCAGTAGTAGTTCCCTGCGAGGGGAACAGAGTTTTGTCCTGGGACGGCGTTTTACTTGTATGACACTCAGCCTACCAATGATTTGTCCCGCTTTTAACTATTTTAAATATTGATGATGAGCCGCTAGTGCAGCGTGTGATGTTATTTAGTAATAATTTTAATATATTCACGTGCTCTAGCTATCTAGAGTCTATACTACATGGTCGGTAAATCTAGGACACGCCTCATCATTGCGCAGGGTGTATCCTATTTTATGATAGTGCAACCCAGGGCCATACGCATTTCTTCATTTAATATCATCTCCTGTTGTTCAATTCGCGTCTTACTAACAGTGAGGAAGGCTACTGCATATTCAATGATTGAAAGAACCAGCAATTGATACTTGGTGTCAAGCAGCTGTTGCTCGATATTAGCATCCGACATGACTATCATTGTATTTAGACTTGTACATTTCTAAACAATGACACGCGCAACATATTCTCTTAAATAAAGGCTGCAGTTAAATGTAACATCCAAAACTTACCGATATTTAACTCCGGATATACAACACCACACAGTCTGATAACAGGCATACATGCGTTAACTGGGAGAACCATGTTACTGCCGCTTTTATAAGATTAGCTAGGGCCACAGCGACATCGAACCAGACTGTGATGCAGCCACACTCCCTCTGTAGCTTCCCAACAATCGTATTTTGTGTCTTCACTGTCTATACATCAGAATGACATCGAACCAGACTGGGATGCAGCCATACTCCCTCCTTAGCTTCCTCATCAATCTTATTTTTTGTCTCCACTGTCTATACATCAGAATGACATCGAACCAGACTGTGATGCAGCCATACTCCCTCTGTAGCTTCCCAACAATCTTATTTTTTGTCTCCACTGTCTATACATCAGAATGAGATTAGCCAATGACAATGGTCTAACTCTTCAAGTAAAGTTATGTTCTATGATTTGTCACCGCGTATATGTTAAATAAGATTGATGAACGAATAGAGCCTTGGTAAGCTCGTATTAGTCACCGGCTCAGATAACCATCACTACATCGCAGTAGAACCTTCAGTTTGAATAGCTCAGAATGTATACAACGTATTGATAGCTAGTGCAATTGGAGTTTATGAGCTGGTAGATCGTAGCATCTATGCATGCGTCTTCCAAGTTTACTATCACTGCATTTGTTTCGATACCTGCATTGAAACCTCAAGACATCAAGACGACTATCACTGCATTTGTTTCGATACCTACATTGAAACCTCAAGACATCACAGACGACTATCACTGCATTTGTTTCGATACCTACATTGAAACCCTCCAAGACATCACAGACGACTATCACTCATGTTTCATCTGCATTACTCAAGCATAGACGACTATCCTACATGTTCGATAGCATTGAACCATCCAAGACATCACAGACGACTATCACTGCATTTGTTTCGATATCTGCATTGAAACCATCCAAGACATCACAGACGACTATCACTGCATTTGTTTCGATATCTGCATTGAAACCATCCAATACATCACAGACGACTATCACTGCATTTGTTTCGATATCTGCATTGAAACCATCCAAGACATCACAGACGACTATCACTGCATTTGTTTCGATACCTACATTGAAACCATCCAAGACATCACAGACTACTATCACTACATTTGTTTCGATACCTGCATTGAAACCATCCAAGACATCACAGACGACTATCACTGCATTTGTTTCGATACCTACATTGAAACCATCCAAGACATCACAGACTACTATCACTACATTTGTTTCGATACCTGCATTGAAACCATCCAAGACATCACAGACGACTATCACTGCATTTGTTTCGATACCTACATTGAAACCATCCAAGACATCACAGACGACTATCACTGCATTACAACATGTTACATTACAGATCTGTAACCTACGAGAACGGTTTGAAGATATGATGACTCTTGAGGTCCTATTCTAGTCGATATGATACGAATTTCTCCAGAAACTTGCATCATAATAATTATGTAGCCAGCTATAGTCGAGTGATCTTAGTTTGTTTTTGGCAATCGTAGAAGGTAGTTGTGGATCCAATCTTCTCTGATCTCACCACTATGATGTGTACGTTGAACGGTTTGACCTGTTCATATATGTTTTCATTAGATACATCCTTGATCTCTTGATATCGAGTACCATCAGAACCTGGAATAGTGTCTTCTGACGTTGTTAGTGTTGCCTTGATAGTCTCAGTAGTGACACATAGTTCTTCATATATCACAACAACACTGCACATCTCTGATATGGCGTTGGGTATCATCAGTCTTTCGACCTCGTCATGATGGTCTATCTGCTACAAAGAATAAATGGGGAGAGCTTTTCACTTATTCTTATCTGACTCTGGCCAGGCCAAGTATGTGCTCTGGAAATCCTGGATGCATCTACATCATGCAGTACCATTCATGCGCTTGTAATATCTATAGAACGTTAACATGGATATTTCAGTGCACATCCTACTGCAGAAGTCGTTCACTGGGATTCTCTTAGCTAGATTTGTACATGTCTTTAAGTACACAGTTTTCTCGTACATGTTCTCTTTCAGTTCCTTGGTAAACTTATGTTGTGTGCAAGTAACCATTATAAACATATGTTATAATTTAACAGCGCACCTATTGATTAACCAGGCTTTACCTGACCTTTCATTCCATCATGGATGTTCTGTCCTGTTTCTCTGTTTATAGCAAGAAGCTATAATTTTACTGCTTCTAATCTTGCTGATACTGTTCTGTCCTGCTATGTTATACTGAGAGTTTTGTGCTCGTTCTCTTTGCATCAATGTTTTGCATTTCTCAAACATGTCATCTACAGATAGTGATCACTATCGTAATATCCAATCATATTCCAATTATACAGCGGCAACAGAGTGGAGATAACACCAATGTTAAATCAGTGACATTGTCAGAGTCATATTGTCGATTCGTTAATCTGATTACTCAACCATCATTAATGTATACTAGAGCTGATGTCACCAGCGCGTCTTCTAACCGCCCACCACGTTTGTTAATATCGTCATGTTCCCTCTGCTACACATGGCGTTGAAGTCACCACACAAGATGCTGTTCTTCTTGCTCTAGTCAAATAAACTTTGCCACTGCAGTGTATCGATCAACAACAGCCATGGGGAGAAATGAAATACAATGAACCGTGGAGTCAATTGATGGTTTAGATTTTGTAGACGGTCTAGTACCCTCTCCCACAGCCATCAACAGATGCAAGAGAAAACAACTGAACTGGAAACAATCTCACAATAACTGGGTTTGACTATTCATGGGGAAAAAACAACGATCATGGGATTAAATGCTAATTCCAGAGACCCGATCATATTGAGAGGGTCACCATTAAAGGAGTTGGACACATTTACATATCTGGGAAGTGTTATCAACATTCAAGGTGGCTCAGATGAAGATGTTAGGTTTAGAATACAAAAGACAAGATCAACATGTGCCTTCTGAAGAACATATTGAGTTCAAGAGTGATTGGAATATAACTAAAATAATGTTATTTATTTCAATTGTCATGGCTTTTCTTCTATATGAAGCGGAGACATGGAGAACAACTAAGGGGAACACCACAAAGTTGCAGACTTTCATCAATAGGTGCCTGCACAAGATACTCCAGCTGCGATGGTATGACTAGACTACAAACAGGGAACTCTGGAATAGAACAGGAGAACGGCAGGTCGAACAAGAGATAGGGAGCAGAAGGTGGCGATGTATAGGACACACACTGAGGAAACCCCTAAGAACATCACAAGACAGGCTCTCCGATGGAACAGAGCAATAGAAATAGTGAAAAACACAGGAACACCTGGAGACGGGAGTTGGAGACGGAATGGAAGAAAATGGGGAGAGAATGGAGATACCTAGAAATGATGGCCTTGGATAGGTGGACTTCGAAGGCCTTGGTTGCGGACCTATGCTTCCCTAGGGGCGAAGGATGAAGAAGAATGTTACTGCATTGTATCCACTTTGCCGCTACAGGCATACACATTGACTATGACAGAAGAGGACATGAATCTACACTCTAACAACATGTACGTGTATTGTGTCGTACTTCTAATAACTGCTTGATGTGTCTCTATAGTGTAAACAGCGTTTCACTATTCTGTACATAAACTCCTCACAATTAAACATGCCACGTTATCTGTTGGACGGGTAACAACACTTTCTCTAGTAGTGAAACTTCCATGCACTAAAGTTTGAAATGTCTGGTGTATTTGTTTCATGAAATATTGTCTATTTGCTGTTTCTTATATAAAATCATTTGTATATTCTGAGATTACTATAGAATCCAGACATTACTTGATATCTTAGTAACAGATAGTTAAATAATTTTATAATTATCTTATGAAATAGTATCTTATATTTCAACTGTTTGATGGTAGTAGGGACAATTCTTCTTATTCAGCTGTAGATTTACTTATTAACTTAAACTCATATTCCACAAGTCGGTTACAGTTAATATTCAACAATACTAGATACCTAGTACTAACTAATGAATGTGTGGTATACAAGTAACAGTTTAACATTTAAACATGCATCAACAAGAAACGTATTGTCATCTTTACAGTTTGAAATTCTCGAGTTCCAGCTCTCAAAACTTGAATGGTTACATAAGTTAGCCAGTGCAAGCGCAGACGATTAATAATTCTGGGAAATATTATCCCTACGATCTTGTACATATTCAGACTTTTCACTATGTTAGCGTTACATCTTCGATTCATAAGAACAGGTCCAAAAATTATTACCGGATCACCACTTTCTAGAGAAAAGAAATAAAGAGAAAATATTAATGTTTGTTCAGATTATAGAAAAAAAGTCACATGACATACAATTGTTGTTATACTTAAGATGTTGTCATTGTGTTATCAATGTTTGTTCAGATTATAGAAAAAAGTCAGATGACATACAATTGTTGTTATACTTAAGATGTTGTCATTGTGTTAGCAATGTTTATTCAGATCATAGAAAAAAAGTCAGATGACATACAATTGTTGTTATACTTAAGATCTTGTCATTGTGTTATCAATGTTGGAAAGAGGAGCAAAGAATAATAACATTGCAAACTGCAATGCATATCATAATAGATCGATAAGAAGCTTCAATTTAGAATATCTTTGTTGTACTCCGAACATTGCCATAGGTTATCTGATGTATTCGCAATATCTCCGACAGTGTCAAGCAACTAACAGCACCAGCTCGATGTTGATTAATGAGCCTACTCATATACCTGTTGTGCTCCTCTGTTCTGGCCATTCTAATCTGAAAATAAAGTTCTTGCAATCTGGTAGTTGACCTGACTTTGTTTAGATGACAGTCCTCGTTGTGACTACACTCCATAACGACGTTCATACTGTCAGATCTATCCATTGACTGACACCTCGATATGGTACTATAGCCAGCCTGTACACGCTCTCATTGTCATTGACACCCACCCATATCCCAGGGAACAAAGACGAATGTAATTATGCGAATTGTTGACACATGTCGGAATTTAGTTAAGTTTCTGCTACCAACCAGACGCCTCTTTCAGAATCATACTCAACCAATCATTCAGAATGCACACATTAGTTGGTTTATAGTTGAGAGATTTCTTCTAGAGTAGGGCCTTAGTTCCTGCTAGTACTTACATTAGTAGGTTTATAGTTGAGAGATTTCTTCTAGAGTAGGGCCTTAGTTCCTGCTAGTACTTACATTAGTAGGTTTATAGTTGAGAGATTTCTTCTAGAGTAGGGCCTTAGTTCCTGCTAGTACTTACATTAGTAGGTTTATAGTTGAGAGATTTCTTCTAGAGTAGGGCCTTAGTTCCTGCTAGTACTTACATTAGTTGGTTAATAGTTGAGAGATTCTTCAGAGTAGGGCCTTAGTTCCTGCTAGTACTTACATTAGTTGGTTAAGAGTTGAGAGATTTCTTCTAGAGTAGGGCCTTAGTTCCTGCTAGTACTTACATTAGTAGGCATACTTTCATGCAGTCTACTAGTAGGTTTATAGTGAGATTTCTTCTAGAGTAGGGCCTTAGTTCTGCTAGTACTTACATTAGTAGGTTTATAGTTGAGAGATTTCTTCTAAAGTAGGGCCTTAGTTCCTGCTAGTACTTACATTAGTAGGTTTATAGTTGAGAGATTTCTTCTAGAGTAGGGCCTTAGTTCCTGCTAGTACTTACATTATGGTTATAGTTGGACTTCTAGAGGCTAGTTCTGCTAGTACACTTAGAGGTATAGTGAGAGATTTCTTCTAGAGTAGCGTTCTGGTACTCTTAGTGGTTTATAGTTGAGATTCAAGTCTTAGTCCTGCTAGTACTTACATTAGTAGGTTTATAGTTGAGAGATTTCTTCTAGAGTAGGGCCTTAGTTCCTGCTAGTACTTACATGTAGTATAGGAGATCTTATAGTTAGTCTGAGACTACTAGAGTTGTAACTTCTAGAGTAGGGCCTTAGTTCCCTGCCATTAGTACTCTTTCACATTAGTAGGTTTACAGTTGAGAGATTTCTTCTAGAGTAGGGCCTTAGTTCCTGCTAGTACTTACATTAGTAGGTTTATAGTTGAGAGATTTCTTCTAGAGTAGGGCCTTAGTTCCTGCTAGTACTTACATTAGTAGGTTTATAGTTGAAGAGACTTTGCTTCTAGAGTTTAGGAGCTCTTTAGTTCCTGCTAGTACTTACATTAGTAGGTTTATAGTTGAGAGATTTCTTCTAGAGTAGGGCCTTAGTTCCTGCTAGTACTTACATTAGTAGGTTTATAGTTTAGAGATTTCTTCTAGAGTAGGGCCTTAGTTCCTGCTAGTACTTACATTAGTAGGTTTATAGTTGAGAGAGTTCGTCTCTAGAGTAGGGCCTTAGTTCCTGCTAGTACATACGAGGCGTGTTCAAATGAAAACGGGACTTGTGGATTTATTTAAAAGTATCATACGCAAATTAACAGTTTCAACGGAATTAAACAAAGCAACCACTGGTGAATAAGAATGCACCTGGGTTCATCAGAAAAAATCTCGATGCATTTAACACTGTTTAGGTAGACGTCGAATGCCGTCCGAGAAAAAGGTGCGTGGCTGCTCACTGAACCATGTGTTCACCGCTGTCTTCACGTCTGCGTCGCTGTTCAATCGCTGTCCCTTTAGTGCTTTCTTCAACGGTTCGAACAAATGGAAATCACACGGGGACAAATCGGGACTATAGGCTGGGTGATGAAGAACTTCCAATTCTTCTTTGTCAATGTTTCCTGCCAATTTTGGACGTGCGGACGAGCGGTGTCGGAGAAGGTCAGGTCAGGCACATATTGTTGCAACAGAAGAAGCCATAGCCTTGCTTGATAAAGCAGTACTGACTGACCGTCGTCGGAGCATTCGTTTGCTTGCAGAAGAATTCCATATGTCAATTGGGACAGCCCACATGGTTGTTCGGAAGCAATTGAACTATCGGAAGGTGTTTTCACAGTGGGTCCTACGGATGTTGACTGACCACCATAAGGACGAACGGATGGGGTGGAGTTTGAACCACTTGATGCGTTACAGGACAGAGGTGATGCATTTTTGAGCATTGTGGCAGGGGATGAATCGGTCCACACTATGAACCGAGCAGCAAAATTGACAGCATGCAATGGAAACATCCAGGTTCACCATAACCCCAAAATCAAGACACAGGTTTCTGCTGGGAAGGTTATGGCGACCGCATTTTTTACCATGAAGGGTTTTGTTGGCCGATTTAAGGAACCTGGTGTCAACATCAATGCTGCCCATTATAAAGACACTTTAGACAAGCTGCATAAGGCCATCAAGGCTAAGCGACCAGGCAAGCTTTCTCAAGGTGTGATTCTTCTCCACGACAACGCTCGTCTGCACGTCGCAAAAATTGTGCAGGAAACATTGGCAAAGAAGAATTGGGAAGTTCTTCATCACCCAGCCTATAGTCCCGATTTGTCCCGGTGTGATTTCCATTTGTTCGGACCGTTGAAGAAAGCACTAAAGGGACAGCGATTGAACAGCGACGCAGACGTGAAGACAGCGGTGACCACATGGTTCAGTGAGAAGCCACGCACCTTTTTCTCGGACGGCATTCGACGTCTACCTAAACAGTGGGATGCTTGCCTAAATGCATACGGAGATTTTTCTGATGAACCCAGGTGCATTCTTATTCACAAGTGGTTGCTTTGTTTAATTCGGTTGAAACTGTTAATTTGCGTATGATACTTTTAAATAAATCCACAAGTCCCGTTTTCATTTGAACACGCCTCGTACATTATCGTGCTACTTATTATCAATCTAAATGCACCACTGACATTCTTGATCTTTCTGCCGTATGAGTTTGCAGAGACTGCTCAAGTGAACTTTTGGTGACGTACAATGTATTCATCCGTATAGATCACAACGTCACACACACTACAGTTTCATTAATGGTGGATTTGACGTCTGCATTCAACGCCACATTATTTATATATCTGTACTTTTTGTTAAACTTGATGATGGTTGAAAGGTGTTTACAAATAATGAGGGCACCAGTATCCTTTCCTCCCCAGGTTCATAATTCGTGAGTCTTAATACCAGCTTAACAGGTGTAGATGGCATCCCATTATTTGCCCGTTTTAACCAACTACAATTTCGTATACTAAACACATTGTGCAGTGGATGATAGTTTCTATGACTTGGTTTTGAGAGATGCATGTGCTCTAGCTATCTTGATTCCATACTCTGTAGTCGGGAAATCAAGAAGAAATCTCATTGTCACAGCGTACATCCATAGAGAAATCTAGAATAATGCGGATAGCTTCATTGTGCATTATCTGTAGCCGCTCAACTTGCATCTTACTAACAGTGAGAATACCATCACATGATTGATGGTTGATAGTACTAATGTCTAAAACCGGATGACAAGCAGCCGTTGCTTGATTTTAACCGACGTTGTGACCCTCATCGACGCAAGGTTTTACATGCCCTGACAATGGTATCATCAACATGGTCCGTGAAACACAAACTGCAGTCAAATTTCCCAACTAAAAATGTCATCGATTTAGTTCCAGATATACCAACATCACACAATCTCAAAAAAGTGTGAATGTGTTAACAGTTTATTATGGGACAACAATGTTTTTGCTGCCTTTGAAGAATTGATTAGAGCTCCAGAAACATCACACCAGGCTATGATGTGGCCACGTTCCACTTGTATCCCATTAGAACCTTCTTACCTGTCTTGCCCTTGTCTATACATCAACATGTCATATCAAATGACAATGTTCTACCACTTTCATCAAGTTGTTCTGTGAATGTCACCCTGTGTATGTTGAATAAGACTGGGGAAGGAGGACAGCATTGTGGCAAATCTGATTATATAGTCACCAGTTCAAATGGACAACCACCACTTCACAGTACAACCTTCCTATTGAGCAACGATGCAGCTCACCATCGTATGAATAGTGGGTACACCTGGTGTTTGATAAACTGCTGCATGAGATAATCGGTAGGCATTTTGTTGCATACATCTTTCAAGTCCACCACCACTGCACCTGCTTTGATACATGCATGCACTCTCGAAGACAATCATGCGCTAAGTCCGACTCGCTCCACAATGTCTACTTGCCAGATCAGTAACCTACGAGGGCGTTAGTGAAGATATAATGATTTTTAAAGTCTCATGCAAGTGGACGTGGTCTACAATATTCTTCAGAAACCTGCCCATCATAATTTACATCGTAATAGTTATGAAGCCAGTTATCCTGAAGCGATCTTTGTTTAGTTTTGTCATTAGTGGTAAGTAGCTACTACTATTTGTGGTATATTGTGGCTGATGCTACAAATACGAAAGAGAAAATTGAGATATTTTGAGATATATTGTAGAGCATTTCACTAATTACTGGTAATTGTATTCTTCTACAATTTGTTCTGATCTAGAATAAAAATTAGATACAGAACAATCAAATATGAAATCTCACTTCCTGCCCTTCTTTACCATGTCTTCACTTCTGTCTCTACCATGTCTTCACTTCCTATCTCTACCATGTCTTCACTTCCTGTCTCTACCATGTCTTCACTTCCTATCTCTACCATGTCTTCACTTCCTGTCTCTACCATGTCTTTATTTCCTGTCTCTACCATGTCTTCACTCTCTCTGTCTGCTACCATGTCTTATCTTTCTGTCTCTGACTCATGTCTTCACTTCCTGTCTCTACATGTTTCTACTTCCTATCTCTACCATGTCTTTCTTTCTCTCTACTGTCTTAATTCATGTCTCTTATGTTCCTTCTGTCTCTCCCATGTCTATCACTTTATGTCTCTACCATGTCTTCACTTTCCTGTCTCTACATGTCTTCATTTTTCTGTCTCTACCATGATTGTCTCTTTTATCTTCCTGTCTCTACCATGTTTTCACTTCGCCTCCCTATCTCTCTACCATGTCTTACTTCCTGTCTCTACCATGTCTTCACTTCCTGTCTCTACCATGTCTTCACTTCCTGTCTCTACATGTCTTATTTTCTGTCTCTACCATGTCTTATCTTTCTGTCTCTACCATGTCTCTACTTCCTTCTCTACCATGTCTTCACTTCCTGTCTCTACAATGTCTTCACTTCCTGTTTTCCCTCTACTTCCTGTCTCTATGTCTTTCTGCCTCTACATGTCTTAAATTCACTGTCTCTACCATGTCTTCACTTCCTGTCTCTACATGTCCTAATTCATCTCTACCATGTCTTACTTCTGTCTCTACGATATCTTATCCTTTCTGTCTCTTCAATGTCTTATCTTTCTGTCTCTACCATGTCTTATCTTCTGTCTCTACATGTCTTATCTTCCTGTCTCTACCATGTCTTCACTTCCTGTCTCTACCATGTCTTCAATGAGTGTGAAGCATGGGCATTTAATAGAGCAGTGGAAAAACGTATATGTGCTTTTGAATATAAGTGTTACAGAAGAGTCCTTGTATATCTTGGACAGAGAAGAGAACAAATAGATCTATCCAGAAAGAACACAAAATCAAAGAAAACTGGCTGATGCTACACATAAGAAAGAGAAAATTGAGATATTTTGACCATATAAAAAGACATAAGGGACTGGATAAGATCATCATGGAAGGAGGAGGCATACCATCAAGAGAAGAAGAGGAAGACCACGAATTCAGGATGTAACTGATGGTTTGAACATGACAGATGCAGAGTCAGGACATCTGGCCTATGGGAGAGAGAAATTCAGGAGGATGTAACTTCTGATGGTTTTAATGATGATGATTGCAATCAAATGGACATCTGTCTATGATGAGAGATAAAATTCAGATGTAATGATGTTAACATGACAGATGCAGAGTCAGGACATCTGGTCTATGGGAGAGAGAAATTCAGGATGTAACTGATGGTTTGAACATGACAGATGCAGAGTCAGGACATCTGGCCTATGGGAGAGAGAAATTCAGGATGTAACTGATGGTTTGAACATGACAGATGCAGAGTCAGGACATCTGGCCTATGGGAGAGAGAAATTCAGGATGTAACTGATGGTTTGAACATGACAGATGCAGAGGCAGGACATCTGGTCTTTGGGAGAGAGAAATTCAGGAGGACTGTTGGAGTGACAAAGTTCTGCTCATGACAAGCTATTTAATGATGATTGTTACACATACAAAATGGCAACAAATAAACATATGACACTTACACATATGAGAATTAAAGATATGCACATTATATAAATATATCTCACCATAAATCGCTGGTAAAGAAAAGTAGTTGCTGTATATTTTATTTCCGTTGGCGTTTTGCCATAATGCACGAACATGTGTATAACTATCATTAGCGTATGCAGTCAGTTCTATCATAAAATAAGCTGTTCCTTTATCATCTAAATCAGTACAGGAACATTTGATATCTGTGTTGTTGCCACACATTTGCCCACTTGAACCAAGTGCTATTGCGCAAAGCTGAAAATAATCACCAGCACATGTGATATGAAATATAATTACACTCTGGTCATCAAGCGAATAGTAGATTTTATAGAGAAAAGTAGAGGCTGCGGTAATACTGAGTAAAAAGGAAGATATAGTTGAAATGTTATTGACTGACATGTGACACAATTGGCAGAGAGGCAACAGAAAGGCCAGAATGCCATCTTTTATAATAATTGTATGTGTCAAACTGATAAAACAGAATTGATAACTAATATATGTGACAATGTCCACAAAATTGAAAGAGTCGACAACATTGAATACCTTAGGGCATTGCTGACAAATGAAACAAATTGTATATAAGAAATTAAAAGAAGGCTGAGTATTGCTTTGCAAAAACTAAAAGAACTAATTAACCCTTGGAAGAGAACTGACATAAGAACAAAACACAATTGTTCAAGAGGTTGCGTTTTTTCATTGGTAACATATGGTTATGAGACATTGTCTATTTACAAAGCAGCGGAGACGATCATTAATGCATTTATATGTAAATGCTACAGAAGAGTATTTAGAATATCATGGACAGAGAAAAGAACAAATGCTACAGAAGAGTACTTAGAATATCATGGACAGAGAAAAGAACAAATGCTACAGAAGAGTATTTAGAATATCATGGACAGAGAAAAGAACAAATGCTACAGACGAGTATTTAGAATATCATGGACAGAGAAAAGAACAAATGCTACAGAAGACTACTTAGAATAGCATGGACAGAGAAAGGAACACATTCTTTTGTTCTGCAACAGCTCGATATTTAAGATAATTGGCCATGCAATAGCATAACATCAAGGAAAATTAAATATTTCGTACACATTAAACGACATGAGTGCCTTGAGAAGATTTGGAGGGAATGGTACCTGGTAGACGAATGAGAGAAAGATCTAGAAGACGATGGGTGTAAAATGTATTTGACGATCCGAGAATGACTGCTGCTGACAAGGGTCATCTTGCATAGAAAAAAGAGCTTTTCAGCACTGCTGTCATGGGAGTCGAGTTGAGGAAGGGAAAGGCTGCTTGATGATGATGATATCTCAAACTAGACATCAAGATGGTAAAGTTAGACATACAGTTAGATAAACAAATAGAAAGATATATGGATATTAAGATAAACAGATAGAAAGATATATGGATATTAAGATAAACAGATAGAAAGATATATGGATATTAAGATAAACAGATAGAAAGATATATGGATATTAAGATAAACAGATAGAAAGATATATGGATATTAAGATAAACAGATAGAAAGATATATAGATATTAAGATAAACAGATAGAAAGATATATGGATATTAAGATAAACAGATAGAAAGATATATGGATATTAAGATAAACAGATAGAAAGATATATGGATATTAAGATAAACAGATAGAAAGATATATAGATATTAAGATAAACAGATAGAAAGATATATGGATATTAAAATAAACAGATAGAAAGTTATATGGATATTAAGATAAACAGATAGAAAGATATATGGATATTAAGATAAACAGATAGAAAGATATATGGATATTAAGATAAACAAATAGAAAGTATATGATATTAAGATAAACAGATAGAAAATATATGGATATTAGAAACAGATAGAAAGATATATGGATATTAAGATAAACAGATAGAAAGATATATGGATATTAAGATAAACAGATAGAAAGATATATGGATATTAAGATAAACATATATAAAGATATATGGATATTAAGATAAACAGATAGAAAGATATATGGATATTAAGATAAACAGATAGAAAGATATATGGATATTAAGATAAACAGATAGAAAGATATATGGATATTAAGATAAACAGATAGAAAGATATATGGATATTAAGATAAACAGATAGAAAGATATATGGATATTAAGATAAACAGATAGAAAGATATATGGATATTAAGATAAACAGATAGAAAGATATATGGATATTAAGATAAACAGATAGAAAGTTATATGGATATTAAGATA
The DNA here is from genome assembly GCA_020796225.1 of Arion vulgaris. Taxonomy (NCBI): domain Eukaryota; kingdom Metazoa; phylum Mollusca; class Gastropoda; order Stylommatophora; family Arionidae; genus Arion; species Arion vulgaris. The sequence goes on along the minus strand of CM036768.1, from coordinate 5,537,902 downwards.
AACAGATATAAAGATATATGGATATTAAGATAAACAGATAGAAAGATATATGGATATTAAGATAAACAGATAGAAAGATATATGGATATTAAAATAAACAGATAGAAAGATATATGGATATTAAGATAAACAGATAGAAAGATATATGGATATTAAGATAAACAGATAGAAAGATATATGGATATTAAGATAAACAGATAGAAAGATATATGGATATTAAGATAAAAGATAGAAAGATATATGGATATTAAGATAAACAGATAGAAAGATATATGGATATTAAGATAAACAGATAGAAAGATATATGGATATTAAGATAAACAGATAGAAAGATATATGGATATTAAGATAAACAGATAGAAAGATATATGGATATTAAGATAAACAGATAGAAAGATATATGGATATTAAGATAAACAGATAGAAAGATATATGGATATTAAGATAAACAGATAGAAAGATATATGGATATTAAGATAAACAGATAGAAAGATATATGGATATTAAGATAAACAGATAGAAAGATATATGGATATTAAGATAAACAGATAGAAAGATATATGGATATTAAGATAAACAGATAGAAAGATATATGGATATTAAGATAAACAGATAGAAAGATATATGGATATTAAGATAAACAGATAGAAAGATATATGGATATTAAGATAAACAGATAGAAAGATATATGGATATTAAGATAAACAGATAGAAAGATATATGGATATTAAGATAAACAGATAGAAAGATATATGGATATTAAGATAAACAGATAGAAAGATATATGGATATTAAGATAAACAGATAGAAAGATATATGGATATTAAGATAAACAGATAGAAAGATATATGGATATTAAGATAAACAGATAGAAAGATATATGGATATTAAGATAAACAGATAGAAAGATATATGGATATTAAGATAAACAGATAGAAAGATATATGGATATTAAGATAAACAGATAGAAAGATATATGGATATTAAGATAAACAGATAGAAAGATATATGGATATTAAGATAAACAGATAGAAAGATATATGGATATTAAGATAAACAGATAGAAAGATATATGGATATTAAGATAAACAGATAGAAAGATATATGGATATTAAGATAAACAGATAGAAAGATATATGGATATTAAGATAAACAGATAGAAAGATATATGGATATTAAGATAAACAGATAGAAAGATATATGGATATTAAGATAAACAGATAGAAAGATATATGGATATTAAGATAAACAGATAGAAAGATATATGGATATTAAGATAAACAGATAGAAAGATATATGGATATTAAGATAAACAGATAGAAAGTTATATGGATATTAAGATAAACAGATAGAAAGATATATGGATATTAAGATAAACAGATAGAAAGATATATGGATATTAAGATAAACAGATAGAAAGATATATGGATATTAAAATAAACAGATAGAAAGATATATGGATATTAAGATAAACAGATAGAAAGATATATGGATATTAAGATAAACAGATAGAAAGATATATGGATATTAAGATAAACAGATAGAAAGATATATGGATATTAAGATAAACAGATAGATATATAGAAACAAAGTTATATATATATAGATATAAATATATATATGGTCTACAAGGTGCGTCATGATCCTAGCTCTGCATTCATTAGGTTGGATCGACTATCTTCTTAGAAGGTGCGAAAAGTGACAATTAGTAACCTGCTGATGACCCTCAGAACACGCAAATCAACCCCACCTCCAAGCGGTGCAGATCTGAAAACTTTAACCGTGAGGTCAAAAGTTAACGGGGCAATAAGTCGCTAAGGGAGATGGCCTTCCCTAGGTCAAGATTTTTAAATATTTCTTTTCTGTTCTGTTGGGAGTAAACCCGACAAAATATATCGGTGGAAGTTATCACACCCAGACTTGTGATATGAATGAATTTACTCTGATATCCAAGATACAGGCTCCCAGCTATAGGCAAACAACCCCCTGCCTCGTGGGAGCCTCGGTGAGGCAACGACTATGGGAATAAACTAAAAGTGAAAATGCGGAGTGGAGCACCTAAAGGAACTGTACATCATGTGATGCCCTACCAGCAGCTCCTGCAACCAAACTGATACCATACGTTGTGTTTAAACTCCTCTGGACTATATCAACATAGTCAAGAATGGGTGTTTAATGCTTGGTACACACACCTACTCCATACAAATCGCACAGGTATGCGTAACGGAGACGTCGCCCGGTAGTCGACTTTGTTGATTCAAACCAACACGGAAGACATTAGTTACATGTTATAACTGTAAAAGTGACAACTAGTAGCCTAAAGTGACCCTCAGAACATGCAAGTGAATCCAACCTTTCGGAAGTGCAGATCTGGAAACTTTGACCTTGAGGTCAAAGGTGAACGGGCCAATGGCTCGCTTAGGCAGATTGCCTCCCTAGATCATTATTTTTAAATATTTTTTTTCTGTCCTGTTGGGAGTAAACCTGACAAAATGTATCGGTGGAAGTTATCACACCCAGACGTGTGATATGAATGGATTTACTCTGATATCTAAGAAGTAAAGGAGAGTAAGCCTCGTAGTCCACTTTGTTGACCAAACCAACACGGAAAACACCAGTTACGGGTTATAGCTCCAGCTCAAATGGCGTAGTGTATCTGACGCCCGGGTTGTCTTCGACGGTGGGAGAGATTATCGCGTCAGGACAGCTACCGACTGCCTCAAGCTGGACAGCCCCCGGACAATAATGTGTTACCCGCCACAGTTCACCTGCTTCAATAAGTGCTTGGAGCTCAAGGTATAATCTGACAAGTGGGCTGTAAGTATCGCACCAAACATTAATACATGTAATAAAATAAAGCTCCAGTCCTTTGCTTAGCAAGCTGGAACGTAAGAACAATGTGTCCTGGCCTGTCAGAAGACGTTACACAGATAAACGGCATTAGGAAAACTGCAGTAATTAACAATGAGCTCAAACAACCTGGAGTGGACATCGCAGCACTACAGGAGACATGATAATCAGAGGGAACAAGGTCATGGATGTCGTCTGTATGTGAGAATGTTGTATGATATGAAATATCAATCTCCTAGGCGTCTCATAAAACTGCAGACGTTCTGTGACAGCATGTGTTATAGGTAAGGAGAAGAAAATTGTTAAACAAAAGTCTACTGTAACAGCTCTGTAATTATGACTCAGTTCTTCTTGTTCAGAGAAATGTTGGTAGTGACTCAGAGAACATATATCAGTGTCAGTAAGTCTCTAGTACTGGTTGTATTGAGTGTATGTATTCAATCTATTATAGTCTCCACAACAACGACGTTAGCATTGCTATTTGTAGAAGTATATCAAATGGCATGATATTTCTCTTCACAACCGCAGTGGTGGTTCCAGTGCCCGCAAGGTAAGCAAAGAATAGCACCACTACAACCGACAAGGCATGTCGTAAGAGGTGACAGATGAAGGACCTAGAAAAGCTACCCTAGCAAATAAAAAGTATCGCAGAAATCGGATGTGCTGGACTACTTTTAGGCGCATAACTGGCACAGCGTACAATCGCTCTTAGGCTCAGATCATATACGAATCACACAGAGTGGTTAACCAGTGATCGATATGGAGAGTTCGAAGAAGAACAAGATCTTCATAACAAGATTATTTTCAAGCAATTGTGTGTGTGTGTGTAGTTGTGTGTGTGTGTGTGTGTGTGTGTGTGTGTTGTGTGTGTGTTGTGTGTGTTGTGTGTGTGTGTTGTGTATGTTGTGTATGTTGTGTGTGTTGTGTATGTTGTGTATGTTGTGTGTGTTGTGTGTGTGTGTGTTGTGTGTGTTGTGTGTGTGTGTTGTGTGTGAGTGTTGTGTTTACTGTTTTCATCATATCAAGTATTGCTATTAATTTTACAAGAGTTTTACACCATTCTCCAATAAACTTCTAATAATTATTCCTGTTCCTCGATAATGCAACCAGAATTCCACCATTTTGTATATAAACTCCTCACAATTAAGCATGCCACGTTATCTGTTGGACAGTGACAAAACTTTCTCTAGTAGTAAAACTTACATGCACTGAAGTTTGAAATGTATGGGGTATTTGTTTCATGAAATATTGTCTATTTGCTGTTTCTTTTATAAAATCATGTGTCTATTCTGAGATTACTATAGAATCCAGACATTACTTGATATCATAGTAACAGATAGTTAAATAATTTTAGAATGATCTTATTAAATAGTATCTTTCATTTTCAATCATGAAGACCAAGAAACATAGCGAAGACCAACATCTGTATTTGAATACCCAAAAAAAAAATGTCAACTGACAAAACAAAAAGTTCACCTAGCATCCAAATAAATAACTAAGGACTCCAATTTGTAGAGAGCTACGAATTTCTTGGCTCAATAATAAACAATAACGGCGACTGCTCCATAGCGATTTCAAGAAGATTGACAATAGCAATCAGAAAGTTAAACATTATGAAGAACGTGTGGCAAAGCACCAGCAAAATATTACAATTAAAAAGACATAGAAAATGCATTTTTCCAGTGGCTACTTATGGTTGAGAATCATGGACCATTACACAAACAACAAGAACGAAAATCCAATCCTTCTAAACGAAATGCTAGAGAAAGATCCTACGAATACCATGGACAGAAAAAAGGAAGAACACTGCTGTCCTGAAAGAACTTAATGTTAAAGACAATTAGCTGATAAACAACATGCTATACAGAAACATTAGATAATTTGGTCACATCAATCGTAACGATGGCCTAGAGAGAACAATATTAGAGGGCAGGGTCTCAGGACGCAGACCAATAAAAAGATTGTTACTAGATTACGAAGTGAGTGAACTGGCTAGAGAAAGAGTGAATTTCAGATGCGCTGCAAAGAGGGATGTCCGGTAAAGGATACGCACCTTGACGATGATCTTACATTTCAACTGTTTGATGGTAGTAGGTTACCTATGTTACCAATGCCAAACATGGACAATGAATAAGAAACATACACAGAAAATAGCAACATGCGAAATGAGATGTCTCCTCAAAGTCACCAACAAAACAATAATCGACAGAGTAAAGAATAGAGAACAGATTGGAACAAGACCGTACTTGAATTATGTAGCGAAACAGAGAATGAAGTGGTTTGGTCACTTAGTAAGAATACGAACAGACCAAACTGTATATGAAGCTTTCCACAACAGAATATCAGGAAGGAAAGCGAGAGGAAGACCGAGGAAAAGGTGGATAGATAACGTAGTTAAATTCTGCAAGGGACTAAGAAAACCATCAGTCCAGTCACCAGAGAAGAGCGAGACAAATACATAAAACCATGACACTGGGTTAACAAGCCGGTAACAGTGTGCTGACAAAAGAAGAAAATGATGGTAGTAGGGACAACTTTTCTTATTTAGCTGTTGAATTACATATTAACTTATAACTCATTATCCACAAGTCACTTATAGTTAATAGCCAACAATACTAGATAACTGTTATTAACTAATGAATATGTGGTACACAAGTAATAGTTTCACATTTAGACATCAATTCATTCTTACAATACGCTTACTAAAACCGCATTTTTACGCACTGTTTTTAAGGAACAAATTTTAAGGCGAAGATGCCCTTAAAAACAGCAAACTGCATACACCAAAATGTGCGGAATTGAAAGATCTATTATAAACACCCACTTACTGTATCTGTATTTTAAAAATTCACTTAAAGCGTTAAATGTATTTTAAAAATGAAAAAAATTGTAATTAAAGATTTTGAGAAAAGATGTGAACTTGCCAACATGTGTAAGCTGTCCAATGGTCCAAAGCTAACAAAAACTACATCAATTCCTTAGAATATCCATGTCTACACAACATAGTCGTTTCATCCTTTCCTGTTCAACAAATTTGATTATATGAGGGTTTGACATATCTGGCTGCTGCTTTGACGACACGCTCCTTCTTCATTAGCAATACTGCTAAATTTAGTTAAATTGACCGAATATCTAATATAAAATCCGATTCCAAATCGTCACTAACCTGATTATAATAATCGTCTGATATTTTCTTCACTAGAGTCCCCATTAGTATCATTGTTAATCCATGAATAAATAAGTTCAGAGGCTTTAACTGCAGACAATCGATGTTTATGATCTATTTCTGTTTATCTATTCTGTTTATGTTCATTAATAACCATTATTGCAGTTTTCTTGTTTACACTTACAAAATGATCAAAAATATCGCTTCTAACACGAGGTAAACAATTTTTTGGGGCGGACGGAAATAGAATGGAACAGGACATGATTTTTACACGGTGTATATGCAAACAGTCCTCTACGATATATTAACAACTGGCTAGAACCATATGGCACGTGAAGTGGCTTTGCGTAAAATGGGAACTAACTTTATGGTCTGTCAGTGGCGTTTCGTATTGTAAGAGTTAAGAACGAACGTATTAACATCATTACTTTTTCAAAATGTTTTTTAGATGTGTACACTTGAATGAATACAACAGGTAGCCAGCCAGAGCGCAAAAGGTCAGGAACTCTTGGATGGATTTTCCCACTGAGAATGAATTTACTCTGGCCGCTTATTAACTTGCTTGTGTTGGGGTAAATAGGACCTAACTCTATTATTTGGCCACCAGTTTCTAGAAAGAGAAATAAAGATAAAATATAAATGTTTGTTCAGTTGCTGTTATAGACAAAAGTCAGATCAAATAATATTGTTATAAAGATACAATTGTTAGTTCAGTTGTTGTTATAGACAAAAGTCAGGTCACATAATATTGTTATAAAGATAAAATATAAATATTAGTTCAGTGTGTTATAGACAAAAGTCAGATCACATAATATTGTATAAATAAAATATAAATATTATAATTTATTCGTTGTTAGACAAAAGTCAGATACATAATAGTTGTTATAACAAATAAAATATAAATAGTGTAGTTCAGTTGTTGTTATAGACAAAGTCAGATCACATAATATTGTTATAAAGATATAATTTATTCAGTTGTTGTATAGACAAAATCAGATACATAATATTGTTATAAAGATAAATTTAGTTCAGTGTTGTTATAGACAAAAGTCAGATCACATAATATTGTTATAAAGATAAAATATAAATATTAGTTCAGTTGTTGTTATAGACAAAATTCAGATCACATAATATTGTTATAAAGATAAAATATAAATGTTTGTTCAGTTGCTATTATAGACAAAAGTCAGGTAAAAAAATATTGTTATAAAGATAAAATATAAATATTAGTTCAGTTGTTGTTATAGACAAAAGTCAGATCACATAATATTGTTGTTATACTTATTGTTCATTGTTAATTTGAGGATCATCTTCATCGCACATCGGACATGTCTATAATTGCTCCGATCTCCTCCCAATCATGTACTACAGTGTCTTTAGACTCACAGCTCCCGTTCTTTGTTGACTGATGTATCTATTAGGGTTTATGTAGTGGTTTTCCCGTCCTGCTGCACATATCGATATGCAAAACGTACGGAGTCGAGATAGAGAATAGTCTTTTTCTTTTTTGTTTAAATCTTCATAGCGTATGTTTTCTCTGAGAGCGTTGATGATGTCACTTTTGTGTATGGAAGACCCATTCTAGTTCGTAGTATTGCCCATCAGTGCATCCGCTCTATCATTACCCTTCACCCAAGCATGACTTGGCACAAAGCTAAAGGTAAGTATATGGATTGTCACAATTTGAATTAATTGAATCCACTGCCTTCGTACATAACCGGTCTTTATATTCTGTATCATGCTCATAGAGTCGCTGAGCATGCAGGCGTGGTGAATGTTTGCGTATACATATACTCCAGAGATGTTGTCAACGCCATGACCTTCATAGTCATGTTGATAGTAGTTGTCGTATATGCGTCACTTGCCTCTCTGATGACTTTTCCTTTAGCTCTTGTCGTAAATGTCCAAGTACTCCGACTGTACCGAATCTCTCTACTAATGCATTCAGAATGTCAGTTCTATCCATTAGCTGACCCCCTGATATGGTGACAGAACCTTTGAATTTGTTTAACCTGTCTATTTGGGAACACTATAGGAATACAGTTAATTGTCTGCGTACCAAACCAGGCATTACTTTTAGAAGCATACTCATTGATTCATTCAGAATGCACACAGTAGTAGGTTTATAGTTCAGAGACTTCTTCTAGAGTAGGGCCTTAGTTCCTGCTAGTACCTACATGGTCGTGTTACTTGTTATCAATCTAAATGCACCACTGACATCCTTGATCTTCCAGCTGTTTGAGTTTGCAGAGACTGCTCAAGCGAATTTTTGGTGACGAACAATAGATCCATCCGTGTAGATCACAACGTCACACTCACTACAGTTTTCATTAATGATGGCTTTAACGTCTGCATTCACCGCCACATGATTTATCTATCTTCCCTTTTTGTTAAACTTGATGCTATTTGAAAGGTGTTTACAAATAATGAAGGCACCAGTATCTATTCCTTCGAAGGGTCATTATTCGTGAGTCCTAATACCAGCTGAACAGTGTCTGTAGCATAGCCATCCAATGATTGACCCAGCTTTGAACAACTACAATTTCTGATACTGAGCACCCCGTGCAGTGGATGATAGTTTATATGACTTATTTTGAGATATGCATGTGCTCTAGCTATCTTGATTCCATACCATCAGTGAGAAACCTTATCGTCTTGAGGCGTATATGCCAAGAGCAATCCACAATGACGCTCATAGCTTCACTCTCTATTCTCGCCAGTAATTCAATGTGTATCTTACTAAGAGTGGGAATGTAACCATTTAATTAATGGTTGATTGTACCAATGCCTAAAACAAGACGACATTCAGCCGTTGCTCGATATTAGCTGCCGCTATCACTTATCATCGGCGTTATGATTTTAAATGCTTTGATAATGACATGCTCACCATGGTCCATGAAACACATTCGGCAGTCAAATTTCACACCTCAAAATGTCATCCATTTAGTTCTAGATATATCAATATCACACAGTCTCAAACATGTCAGTTATATAGTTCTAGATATATCAATATTACACAGTCTCAAACATGTCATTTATGTAGTTCTAGATATAGCAATATTACAGTCTAAAAAAAGGCGTGCATGAGGTAACAGTTCCATTTTTAGGGATTACAATGTTTATGCCCCCTTTGAAGAATTGATTAGACCTTCAGAAACATCATTACATGCTTTGCTGTGACCAAGTTCCTCGTTTATCTCATGGGCAATATAATTACTGTATATCCCTTCTCTATACATCTGAACATCATCAGAAAATGACAATGTTATACCACTATCATCAAGGTGTTCGGCGATTGTCACACTGTGTATGTTGACTAGTGTAGCAATTTACCTAGTACAAGGCCCCAGGAAAGTTTAACAATAAAGAAAAGAAAAAAAACGAATTACTCTTCTCAAGAGGTAGAACCATTAAGAATGGTCTGAATGACAATTTCTCAGCACTGCAGATCTCTGCTACGTATATCAAAGACTCGTGGGACTGTCTCTTCATAAACTAATTTCCTGTCCACAAAGATAACGAATTCAATAACACATCACACAACTGTTACATGTTCGGATATCTATTTAATGGAATGCAATGCTCTCTCATGCGGAGAGCAAAAAAAATTACAATAATAGACCCTTCTTAGGTCCTCAATACAAATTATATCCTCAGAATAAAATATGATTTCACAGGTAACAGTTCTGTCTCATCGTCAATAAAGACACACGTAGTATCTATTTAAGAGCCCAATTCCTTAGCAACAACTCATATTCACTTGCTTCCTACTATACTCTAACTGGAAAAACAACTGTCTCTAAGAATTCACTTCAAGGTAACCAAGTCATATTACAACAAGTTAAATTGCAATAGTTCTTTACCTTAGCAGCATTGCGTAAGGAATTCTAAAGTCGTCCGAACTTGTCTACATGAAGTTGGTTAGTACTCTGCTGAAAAGTATGTCATCCGGTCCTCTAGTCTTCTGGTATCTGGTCATCTGGTATCTGGCCATCTGGTATCTGGTCATCTGGTATCTGGTCATCTGGTATCTGGTCATCTGGTATCTGGTCGTCTGGTATCTGGTCATCTGGTATCTGGTTATCTGGTATCTGGTCATCTGGCATCTAGTCATCTATTCGGAACAATCATGATTGTTCTGAGATTGTCCTCTTGAAATCATAACACTTCTAGTTGGGTGTTCGCAACATCACCAAATGTTCCTCTATGATTGAAAAGTTCTATTTTTTCTTCGCTGGAAAAATCATATCTTTTAGAAAATCTTCTCTCTCTCTCTCTCTATGTTCTTCTCTCAAAGTCTTCTGCCTAATGTCCTACTTCTTCGAGAGCTTATTCTCAACTGTCCTTTAGTCACAAATAAACTAAACTAGCTTAAATCCAACTAACAAACAACCCACTGCCCCTTCCCTGGTCTCGAGATATCCGACTTAACGGGAGTCCTCGAATACCCCGGGATAAATCACATGCTCGAGTTTTGAATACTTTATTGGTCAACACTTGATCTAGTAAACAAGTCATTCAAATACTAATTTTGGTCAAGGACGCCAAGTGCAAGTACGGGACTCGGTTGACGCATATATTCGTAGATAACAGTGGAACTGTTGCACTAGGACTGTGGGAATAGGAGATCATTGTGGCAAACATAAATATGCAGTCACCAGTTCAAATGATCAACCTCCACATCACAATACAACCTTCCGTTTGATTAACGAAGCACAATCATGTGAACAGAGAGTGCACATGGTATTTGATAAGATGGTGCATGAGATAATCGTTAGACATTCTGTTTCATACGTCTTCCAATTCCACCACCACTGCACAAGCTTTGATACATGCATGGACACTAGAAGACATCAGTTGCAAAGTCCGCAGCGTTACACCATGTCTCCTTAACAGATATGCAATCTCTGAGAGTGTATGTGAAGATATGATGATTTATTAAGTCCCATTCAAGTAGATTTGATAGAATACAGTATTCTTCAGAAGCTTGTCCATTGTAATTTACATCTTAATAGTTCTGTAGCCAGCTATCTTGAAATGATCTTTGTTTATTTTTGTCAATGGTAGTAGATAGCTGTAAAGTTACTCCTCCTAGATCTCACCACCCAGGATGCTGAAGTTGAATTTGTTGGAAATGTCCTCCATGTCATAATTTGATAATGGATATCTTGATAACGAAAGCTATCAATCCTAGATGTCTTTCCGAAAGTTTTAAGTGTTAACTTGATGTCCTCAGTTCGGACACCGACGTCGAATTCTTTGGTCATATCCTTTGTGTCTTCATTATTTCTCTGTCTCTTCTTCTCCGTTCGCCAGCTGTAATTTCAGTCGTTATCCGTGGCGCCAGGAATGGATGTATCTGACTGATGAATGCGTGCAAGCCTACTTACCGTTTAATTGGTGTCCATCTTCATGTAGGTAGAGAGCTTCTCTGACTTCAGAGGTACTTGAAGATTAGATCCTCAAGTGGGATATATGTGGTTTGTATGTCTGATCTGACTATGAACAGTTGGATCTATGTGGTTTGTATGTCTGATCTGACTATGAACAGTTGGATATATGTGGTTTGTATGTCTGATCTGACTATGAACAGTTGGATCTATGTGGTTTGTATGTCTGATCTGACTATGAACAGTTGGATCTATGTGGTTTGTATGTCTGATCTGATTATGAACAGTTGGATCTATGTGGTTTGTATGTCTGATCTGATTATGAACAGTTGGATCTATGTGGTTTGTATGTCTGATCTGATTATGAACAGTTGGATCTATGTGGTTTGTATGTCTGATCTGACTATGAACAGTTGGATATATGTGGTTTGTATGTCTGATCTGACTATGAACAGTTGGATCAATGTGGTTTGTATGTCTGATCTGACTATGAACAGTGGGATCTATGTGGTTTGTATGTCTGATCTGATATGGGCAGTGGATCTATGTGGTTTGTATGTCTGATCTGACTATGAACAGTTGGATAATTGTGAAAACAGATGAAGGGAGTGGCGAGGATTCTGATAACTTAATACTCCAACAGAAAAGAAAGACAGAGATGAACATAAACGGATGAACATAAACTGATTACACCATGCGTCTGAGATGAACATTTTCATATGAATACATTGCATCCAGTTCTATTTTGGAAGCCATGAAATCTACACCAATTGTAGAAATAGAAAAGGAAGCCAACATCCAGCCCTTGGAAGACAGAAGAAATAGAAAAGTGATTCTACAGATTGAAAGGATCAAAAGGATGCCTCACCATCCACTGCATGAAAAAATGGCGGCTAGAACATAAAACAGACTAAAGCGTACAAGTCTAAACCACAAAGCAAAAGAAATAGGAAAGTCATACTTGCAACTACTAAATCATAATTCCATACCTGAAGAATTACTTTTGGATCACTGGGAACCAGACTCAGTAGCACTAAACTTCTCAACCTCCATCCCTAAATTGTTAGCAAAGATGCGAGCCTAATCTAGTGAAGAAAGAACTACAATGGAACATCTCCATTACATGTTCCCAGAAGACAGCTGTATAAGAATTTACACAGATGGATCGGCAATGGAGGCAACTATGAATGGTGGAGCAGGAGTGTACATTAGGCATTCAGATGCTACTACTGTGTCTCTAGCGGCCCCTCATCATCAAGGTGCGTATCCTTTATAGGACGTGCTCTCTTTGCAGCACATCTGAAATTCACTCTGTCTCTTGCCAGTTCACCCACTTCGTCAATGGTCATGTTCATGGTTTCTTTAATATATTGTAGCCATCTTCTTCTTGGTCTGCCTCTGCCTCTGCGTCCGGGGACCCTGCCTTCTGGTATTGTTCTTTCCAGGCCATCGTGACGCTTGATGTGACCAAAGTATGTAATTTTCTGTATAGTATGTTGTTTATCAGCCAATTCTCTTTAACAATTAGTTCTTTCAGGACATCAGGACAGCGGCCCCTACTGGAAGAATATGGTCCAATTACAAAGCAGAACTCTTAGCCCTTCTGATGGCAGCACAGCACATGAATAAGCTGCAAGCACCTGCAGGCAAAATGGTATTTCGTACAGACTCACTGTGAGCTATACAAGCCCTGGAGGCTACATCCGCTAACAGCACAGTACAAAACCTAAAAAGAGAACTTGCTCAGCTTTCAGAAAAGGCAGAAATTTACTTGCAGTGGATTCCATCTCACTGTGGCATTGCAAGCCATGAAAGTGCCGATGTCTTAGCTAAGGAGGGCAGTGCCAAAGAGCAAATTTACCAACCCTTGTCTTTCCAAGAGGTCAAAACCCTCATACAGAGAAAATCTGCAGTAGACTGGAAGACAAACACTGGATATGATTATGGAAAAGACTCCCTCAAAGATCTAAGCAGAACAGACCAGGTCATTATATTTCGACGACGCACCGGACACTGCAGACTCAACAAATACTTATATAGACTAGGAATAAGTCAAACAGCTCTCTGCCAGTGTCAGCAGGCGGAACAGACACCAGGGCATATCCTGCAAGACTGTCCTCTCCTATGTGAGCTGAGAAACAACATGTGGTAACACCCAGTCGACGTGAAAACTAAGCTTTGGGGAAACCTGACAGATCTGAAGCTCACTGCCCGGTTTGTGGTCCACAGTAAATTAAGCGCATGACCAGAGATCGCATCCAGAAGAAAGCATCCAGTGACGAAACGTGTGCCCACATACGGCGAAACTCGAAGCCCTGAGGAGGGGGCAAACATTACCAGCTATGGGGTAAGAATAAATATGTCAGATGCGTAACGATTAAAAGTCTACCCTCATGTCGGTACGAGAGAAGATTGCAGCTGACTCCGCTTCGGTGGCCTGGTGCAGAGATGTTTGCTGGGCAAGGTTAGCCGAGCGCAAAACATAAAGTTGCGTTTTAATGCATAACAAAACTAACCTCCCTGGGAAAACCGTGCAAGGTACTGTTGCGATTACAACTAACATCCCCGGAAGAACTGAGGTGGGTGTTGCCTAATGGAACTGTCAGCCTTGGGGCAAGCGGGCAAGATACGGTTGCAGTAACAACTAACATCCCTGGAAGAACTGGGGAGGGTGATGGTGGCGAACGCAAAATCTCAGCTGCGTTGCTAGCGCCGATTGAAACGACCCTCTACATTATTTGTGTTTGGCCCTAGGCCGGTGTTTTTTCCGAGGCTAACTGCAAATTGCCACGTACCGAAACGCGTCTAGAAAAGGCTGAAAAAGTTTCTACTCCGGAACAAACTCAAAAGTGAACGGTAAAGTAAGGTCGACAATGTAAAGATCTGACAGGCTGTCCGGATCCGAACATTTTCGAAAGCCGATACTTTACACGGTGCTTTATTCGAGTAAGACGCCATCCGAGGACAAGCTTATAAGCCCCGTGAAATGTTTCTAATCCGGAACGACCTCACAGTCAGAAAGGGCATAACAGTGCAACTCACTATTTTGGCGTAGATCACAAAGACAAAATATACGGTAAAGCTGATCGAAAAGGTGAAGATCCGTGTCGACATAGTCGGCAGAAAAGATCGTACCCTAGGGAAAGTTCACCCTAGTAAATTAAAAGCTGGCTGAAATCGGATGGGCCAGTCTAGTCAGCATGGACGCGCAATCGACCCGACGTAGATCACTCCGTTCTTTTCTAAGGACTAATTATATATCACAAAAAGAATGATAAAATTGGCCGTGAAGAATGTTCGAAAAGAAGAAGAAGATAACTTCAGGTATGGTTTCATCTTGTTCTGCATTTTGCTTTTTCTTACGAATCTCTCGTTGTTTCATTGAGTTAATTTCAATACTGCTGTCTTCAACAAAGAAGTCTGCAAAATCATCAGCTTCCTGTTTTCCTGTGAGGATGTTTCCATCTTTGTTCAATACAATCTTTGGATTTCTCCCTGTACCTTCATCACTAAGTGCTTTTACTAACTTCCACAGTTTCCTGATATCTCTTTCAAAGTGTAAGGACTCTTTTTTTTCATTCCATCATCTCCGCCCGGCCTGCAGTTTGGCTTTTTGAAATATAGCCTTGGCATGCTGATTTTTGTTATGGTGTTCTTGGCACGGAGTGGTCTCTGCTTGCTTTCGTGAAATGTCTACGTTACTGTGCAGTAATTCCAACTCACCGCACCAGTAAAACGTGTAGTGATAATGTGGTTTGTATTATTTAAATAAATACTGCAACATAAAATTATATGAATATTTTATCAAACAGCATAATTACTAGGATACTACAAAATAAACACATAACATACCTCTAGAGTTCAGAGCAAATACAATCAAGATCGGCAGAAATAGCAACATTTTATATTGGAAACCGATAAATGAACTTTGATCTAAAATGCCCTTATGTTCCTGCTTTTGTTGGTAACTATTAAATTAGACACAATTCAGCAATATTTGGTAAATGTTTATATCTGCTCATAAGGTATATCTCTGGTAACTGGTTGTACAAAGTTGTTCAGAATTGTCCTTGAACCTGATGATGAAAATATAAAAATGTAATATTAATTTTAGAGTAGTTCATGAATGATCATTTACATAATATTTTAGGATAACAATTACAAATATTTGGTTCTAGTTTATTGTCTGTCAATACCATCAAACTTGATTAGATAATACTAGGCACAGAATATGATGGGAAACAACACAATGAAGAACATTTCGAAATTACAATATTATATTAGACCTCTATATTATATATACTTGTATATAGTATTTTAATGTAAATATTTGGATATGTACTATATGGATCCGAAATCTCTAGCAGTTTCATCTCAAAATAAACAAGAGAACTACCAGCCAGTATTGTGACTCGTCACGAGCCGTATTGACAACACATATAGAAAATTGCAGAGGTTCCTTGATCGTTGCTTATGACAGAAAGTGGATAAAGATGACTGACATATTATT
The DNA here is from genome assembly GCA_020796225.1 of Arion vulgaris. Taxonomy (NCBI): domain Eukaryota; kingdom Metazoa; phylum Mollusca; class Gastropoda; order Stylommatophora; family Arionidae; genus Arion; species Arion vulgaris. The sequence continues at coordinate 5,521,986 of CM036768.1, read as the reverse complement.
ATGAATATTCCTCTTGATATTACTAACACTGGGGAGACTTACATTAATTTAACTGATTCAGTCACGTGGAACACTGTAGTGCACATATTTCTTATCTGCGTGGCCCAAGCGTCGTTTAAAAGACGTCTACTATTTCGTTGAGTTTTTATTAATTTTCACTCCGATTGTAGTTTTATATCAACCGGAAACTAAGTAGAAAGGAAGTATTAACGATAACCAAATCACAACATCGTGGTTTTGACTAGAATCAGAAGTGAAACCAAGTTTAATTTTCGTTTTCAAGTTACCCTGTGATTAAAAATAATGTCTAACAATTCAGAGTCTAGAAATGGTTTGTTATCAGCTTGTTCTGCACGTTTTACAGCTGCAGAAGCGCGAGATTGGTTGCATGAAGATGTAGATACTGATAGTGAAGATAGTGAAGCTTCTGATTCTGATGACACAGAAGTTTGTGATTTAAATACGTCGATTATTAATAATTTAAATAATACTAGTAGTGTTTCCCAACCAGCTGCGAGAGGGGCGTTGCCCCAGTCAGGTTCCAGATGGTCGTGTTGCTAATTTGCGAACAGTTAGTAAACCATATATTCCGTCAATATTTTCTTAATTTTTGTGTATTCATAAATGGATTACTTATATAAAGAGAGCAGTTACACTGACTTATTACCCATATTGTTCCTCAAGGCCCTTGGTAAGTTGGATTTTTTTTCTCACAATTTCAATTAATGTTTTTATTACATGCTAATATTTGTCATGCACAGTCAACACAACATTATATTTTCGCATACAATAAATATTTTATGAAAGTACAATCATTTATCCTTAATTTGATATATAATAAGTTCAACTTTAAATCATATTTAGAAACACTATTTTAATTTAACTAAAGTATGTGTGCAATATTTTTGAAGCTAAAAAATAATTCCGTCCAGAGGTGAAAAAACCTGGTACTGAATCAGTTAATCTTCTTCTTCTTCTTTGCGTTCGTTCTTTAAGACCAATTTTAATCACTCTTTGTGATATTTTTGATCTATGCCAAGAACGTGTATACGTTGCACATTAGTTTGCTAGGCCCATAAACGCACAGACTTCTACACGTTCAGGACACATGCATCCGATTTCAGCCTATCCTCCTTAGTCGTCTTTTACTACATGCGTGGCAGGTAACAGTGGTTCTATTCTTTACACCACAAATTTGGGCCACGGTAACTACTCGGGCGATAATGCTAATGAGGATGATGTTGTTGTATATACTGATGTGTCTGTGCATCGGGGTGAGAAGTCATGTTAGGGTTTCTTAGCTAATGCGCATGGTAGAGTTGTTGTGAATCGAAGTGGAGCTTACATGTCATTAACATCTAGTTTGAGGATGGAGGTTGAAACTGTTAGTGTTGCCCTCCATCGTCTCGTTTGGAATCCATTTACTCGGGCCGTTGTTGTATCTGTCTCTTAGTCGATGCTTCACAAGATCTAAAAGTGCTGATTTTGGTATGAGTGGGTGTTGTCTGCAGATGTTTTAACCCCAGAGGCTGACGTGCATCAACTTTAATAGACATACGGCTGTTTGTGGCAAAGAGAGAACGTACATGCTTACATCAACAGCATCGATTGATGGTTAGCTCAAGATAGATAAGAGAGATCAGTAACAACAGTGAATGACTACAAGTTATCCCATTATAAGTTATCAAAGTCACGAGACACACAAAACAGGCAACAGTATCGGTAGATCAACGTATAACTTGCATTAGCATTTAAGAATATTTAATTGATAGTAATAACTTTGAAAAGACAAATATAATAAAATCCACTATGCCACGTAATGCAGATATCACCCCGGAATCTAAAATGATAAATAGAACAGTGCAGTTTGTCTATTGAGGTAGCAATTTTGATTGCACAGCAGATGTTAAGATAGAAATTATGATACAAGTTTGCAAAGCAATATCAACTTTTAAAAGTCTAAAAAAAATATTCAACTGCAAGTTATATAGTATTAAAACTAAATTACGAGTTGTCAATTCAAATGCTGTATCAATCCTAACATATGCCAGCGAGAGTTGGAAAATGACTAAAGATATAGAAAGCAAGTTGAATGCATTTGCAAATAGATGTATGTGAACATAAAATGGAACAAATTCAGAAGTGATGAAATCATAGAAATGTTCGGTCAACGCCTAGTAACAACTGTTATAAGAAGGAGAAGAGGAAGATATGTTGGACACACATTGAAAAAAAATGATAAAAGATCATAAAAACAGGTATTGCAGCTGGCTGCAGAGGGTTAAGAAAGAGAGAACTACCTAAAGAGACCTTGAAACGAGCTTTGCTGACAGATGCAAGAAATACCGTTATCAGTTACATTGAAGAGATTAATCAAGTTTCCCAGGATAGAGCGGTATGATGAAATTGCTTGCAGGCCCTACGTAACGTATAACGGTACAAGAGCGAATTTTAATTATTGTAATAGAGACATTTCATTGGTTATTGAATGCAGTATCAATAGTTTACATTCTATATAGTCAACTCGCAATTGGTATTAGAAAGCATGGGCATCCATTATTACGCTTTATCGACACCTGCAAGAGTGATCTAATTTCATGCGGCATAGACAAAGAACATTGAGAGACACAGGCAAGAATGTCGAGCGTCAGTGAGGGCGGCTCAAAAACAAAGAATAAAAACACCATCACAAATGGAGACAAAAGAGAGCGCAGAGCACAGAGAGAACATCCTCGTTATCAGCTCCAGTCTCCAGTTTTACCTGCAGCCACTGTGGCACGAATTGCCACTCCAGAATAGACCATTACGGCCACAACAAACGTTGTGATTCAGCGAAGAAGCTACTACGTGTGGTACTACAATCTAACTCCTGAGACAAAGTGGCCAATGATTGATAGTCGTAATTCTAAGTATAATGTTATAATTGCATCTACAGAATGAACGTTGCAAAATCATAATAAAGTCAGTTATGTGAGAAATATAATATTTTGAAATGTGTTATTATCAATATCTTCCATAATAAAATGATGGGATGAGTGTAATGTGTTATAAGTGAACCATCGATATTTTTCTACAAGTAAATACGTTGCCTAATCTGGTTTTATCTCAGTATGCTAATTTTATTTCGGAGTTTCCATTTCTGGACATGTTTGCACTAGAGTGTGAATATCAAAACTGCTCCACCTAACTAAATCAAACTTATAGAATACGTTCACAAATGGATTATCTTCGTTTAAATAATATTACTGCTGGAAACATCTATGAATATTAAGATGTACTTTTTTTTTTAAACCCGTGTATATAAATATATTTTTTATGATGTGTTATTTTTTCTAAAAATATTCGATGTTCAACAATCCAACGTATTCAAACATTTATCCCCTTATATACTATATTATGATGTGAATGTATTCTACATCCAATTATCAACAATTTGGTATATACTATATCATACTGCAGAGAAACAATACTAGAGTTATAAAGCTTTCAACTACTTGACATTGTATCGCAAAATAAATGTCTCCAGATGTCAACATAATTACAGAGTAAAAGGGCTTTATATAGTGTGACTTGACTTACTTAACTTATCCCTTTCCGTTCCTCGTGGAGCATAGGGTCTCAACAACTATTCGCCACTCTTCTCGATCTCTGTCTGTTCTCATTATAGACTCCCAGGACAGGCGATCACTGCTAGCTTCTTTGGACAGCATCAGGGCCACTACGGCTTCACGAGGATCACCTTCGTTTTCTTTTTCCGAGTGGAGCAGCGTTTCTCCTGTCATGATTCTTGTTTCCTAAAGGCATTCCATCTCGGTTTACACAATCCCAGCAGTGTGAGCTTGTAGTGATGCATCTATTTCATCCTTTTGTGCACATCTCACGCAGGCGTACCAACACCGCTCTTTTAATAATTTGCACTACTTTTTTTATCTCAGTCCGCGACGGAACACAAGTCAGCCATTGTGCTTTTTCGATCGAATCGATGAAACAGCGTATAAACAATTGCTTCATATGAGATATGTCATTCATTAGTAAAACCGATTGTTCTACGTGAACTGTAACATATTTACAGATCTGGAAAATTCTATGATTATATGTTAAGTAGAAGCTATTTTGAACTAAATTTTTTTCGATGGTCACTACCATTATTTTGGAACCTTGAAAATTTCGCTTGGGTACTACCAATAAACATCGTATTTACGTGAAACGACATTATTAACTTCTATTTACTCGTAAATTTTCATTACTAGAAACAATTTAATTTTCTCTCTTCTAAGGGCAAATTTACGTTTGCACGGCGTCAATAACCTACCAGACTTACCATTTCTCTGTGCTACATACCTTTTTGCTTTTGACGTCCATAACAACCGCTGCAGTTTGTGATCTTCTCGTGAATTCTTTTCGTCATTTTACTTGTGTCAACGATATCCAGCAATGTTAAATACAAATTTTTAATTTTCTTTTTATATTTCAAACATTATTTATGCCTTTCAGTTGACTTTTGTATCGAGTATCAACGGTAATATTAAATATCCCACACTAGATCTAGCTGTCCAAAGTGAACCATTCGTCAGCGATAGACGGCAATAATGATTGGACCGATCTTTATCGTACACTATTCAGATTTACTTGAGAATTCTCATATTATTCTACTGTGATTTCAGAATTAAAATAATTAGTGAATCATTTCAGTATTCTGTTAATTGTCTTTTTTAATTATAGGAATTTCATGTTTAAAAGTTGTGCCAATTAAATTGCACTCATTGCTTAGCTGCAATCAGCTGCAATGAAGCTTTGTGACAAAATATAGTCTAGTAGCAATTTCAAATGTAACTATTGCAAGATCATCTACGTTTTCTTTTTTGTGTTAACTTCTTCTGTGACTTTTAATTTGTTAGCGGTTGAACTGCATCATGTCTTCTATATGAACATACATTGAACAAGCACATTTTATGTCATTGAAAGTTTTGTGTAGGACCTGAGCTTTGAGTAAAATTGATTAATCAAAGGTACAGTAAACACAATGATACAGCAAATCAGATCTTTGTATAAATCCTAATTTCTATATAGTTGAAGTACAGGTAAATGATTTACCAGTGTTTTCATTATTGTCAAAAACTTTCTTGATTGTTTTAAAAATGTATTGACTACTAGATCAACAATTTCATTGAATAATATCCTTTCTAATTTCCCCATGCATTTGACCTTAGTCTTGCAATGATGGTCAAGCTTTAACACTTTCTGAGTAAATTATTCACACAACCTCTATCTCCAGTTTTTAAAAATAAAGTAATAAATATATTTAATGTTATTGCAAGGTTGAAGTCAGTTGATGGGAGATCATAATGAATATTATTTATTGAAACTGTTGATCTAGTGCTCATTATATGTTCCACACAACCAAAACAATTTAGAAAATAATAAAGCATATTGGTAAATTATTCACTCTAGCATCAGAGGTTAATTTTTGTATTCATATATTTCTTGATTTATCTGCAATATGTTGTGCTGTTCTGAGTGACTCTTTGAATAGTGTGAGTTTTATATATTTACTTATGTATGCACATCTCACATGCAAACATGCTGAATACTTATGTGGTAAATCATTTATATATGTGGAGTAAATATAAATGATCACATTTAGGTTAACCACTAACAAATTAAAAGTCACAGAAGTTTACATAAACAAGAAAATGAAGATGATCTTGCAATTGTTACATTTGAAATTGCTACTAGACTATATTTTGTCACAAAGCTTCATTGCAGCTAAGCAATGAGTGCAATTTAAATGGCACAACTTTTAAACATGAAATGCCTATAATTAAGAAAGACAATTAACAGAATACTGAAATGATTCACTAGTTATTTTAATTCTGAAATCACAATACAATAATAGACTTCTCAAGTAAATCTGAATAGTGTACGATAAAGATCGGTCCAGTCATTATTGCTGTCTATCGCTGACGAATGGTTCACTTTGGACAGCTAGATCTAGTGTGGGATATTTAATATTACCGATGATACTTGATACAAAAGTCAACTGAAAGGCATAAATAATGTTTGAAATATAAAAAGAAAATTAAAAATGGGTATTTAGCATTGCTGGATAAGTATGGTAGGTTATTGACGCCGTGCAAACGTAAATTTGCCCTTAGAAGAGAGAAAAATGTTTCTAGTAATGAAAATTTACGAGTAAATAGAAGTTAATAATGTCGTTTCACGTAAATACGATGTTTATGGGTAGTACCCAATCGAAATTTTCAAGGTTCCAAAATAATGGTAGTGACCATCGAAAAACAATTCTCATTAAAATGTAGCTTTCTATTAATCATATAATCATAGAATTTTCCAGATCTGTAGAATATGTTACAGTTACATGTAGAACAATCGGTTTTACTACATGAATGACACATATTTCATATGAAGCAATTGTTTACACGCTGTTTCATCGATTCGATCGAAAAACACAATGGCTGACTTGTGTTAAATTTATTTACCGTCACGGACTGCGCTGAAAAAGTAGTGCAAATTACTAAAAGATCGATGTCTCAATGTAAATATGATGCCGTGACCGGTCTCTAGCAATGTCGTCACATTCCACATTCCTGAAAGAATGGGATTCTGCGAAATCAACTTGGGAACCTCTATTATTGTTGTCTATGTCTGAAAAAGGGTCGTCATCACATTAGCTTCATTGCAGGGTTTGGCTCTACGCATCATCTGTCTCCGGCATGGAGCCCTAGTCCTTCCGAGACTCGAGTTAGTTTTAAACAATTTGTTTTCGGTTTAGTAACTACGTTTTCTTTCTAAATGGGTGGGTGGTTAGCCCATTGCACAAGCCCCAACCGGGAGGACCAGGAGGCCACATTTAGTTTGACCTCTCTCTTAGACCTGCCTGGCATGGTTAACCCTACCAGCAACTAGCTTCCCTACCTTCCCCTCCACCACCACCATACAAGATAATTGTCGTCTCTGCTTTATGTGTACAGAGATTTATGCATAACAAGAATCATATATAGGGGGTGGGTGACAATAATTGTCCTGATGAACCAGAATTGTTGCAAGAAATGTCATGGTTTGTCGGTTGCATCATCTGGCAACCCTGCTCCCAATTGCAATGCTTAGCTTGAAGTAAATACAAAAGAAAGATAGATTACAGAAATAACAGAGATGGTAGTGTCTTAGGTCACATGTAAAAAACTTACACAAGAATCCGTTATACACATCTCATTTTTATCATAAGACTTGCAACACTGAGTGAGATAACACAGAAGACTTGAGTAGAGAAAGAAGAAACAATACATGTAATTATCTTTAATTATGCTAATCAATTATCAAACACTTACTAGAAATGTTTCTGTGACATAAGTTCTACATTCTGATGTGGTTGATACATTCTAAATGGACACGTTAACAAGTCATTGCTGCGACTAGACGTGACAATCAAATGCTAAATAGTGCACGGCGTTACATTTACATTATTTTTGCGCTCTTTTAGTCTAATTTTATAATGCTTTATCTTACGATATCAAGATCACAATGTGAACGACTCGAACGGGTTCAGAATGAAGGTATGCGTATAGTTCTGGCTGCAATAGAGATACCCCATTGTGAAGATGAGATATTGCTTGGCCTTCTGTCACTACGCTCCCGTCATGCAATCGCCCAAACCAAGGCATATATGCGGGTTACTTCGGATAAGAAACATCCCCTTCACAAGAACACTAATGATGTTAAGGGCACGAGAATCAAGCGTGGCATGTCGTGGATGGCCCAGGCTGAGAGAACAATTGGCCAGGTGACTACGGTTGCGACTCTAAAAAAAGGGGAAGAATGGATCCCAACAGATGGAAGCATGATGAACTATCTCAACGTTATCATTACTCTTGGAAGAGAATGTAGAGATTGGGGCAACATGAAGGCTGATCTCGCAGTGAAGCAGCTGATAGAAGATAATGCAAGGGATGATGATGTTGTTGATATACCGATGGGTCGGTTCAACTGGTGAGAAATCCGGCTGGGGTTTCTTGGCTAATGCGCATGGTAGGGTTGTTGCAGAGCGAAGTGGGGCATACAGGACAACTACTTCTAGTATGAGGATGGAGGTTGAGGCCGTTACTGCTGCCCTCCATTGGATTTCTGGGACTTCATTTACTGGGGCAGTTGTTGTATCTGACTCTCAGTCGATGCTTCACAAGATCCAGAAGGGCAGGTTTCGGTATGAGTGGATGTCGTCTATAGAAGTTTCTAACCTCCAGCGGCTTACGTGGATATACTGTCCTGGGCATGCGGGTGTTTACGGTAATGAGAGAGCGGACAGGCTTGCATCAACAGCATCGATTGTTGGGGAGTTGAAGATGGATAAGGGGATATTCTTCGGTCTCTTCGAGACTCTCTGTTGGATGAGGACACTAAAATCGATGTTGAATCGATCAAGCGATTTAAGCAGTTTGGAATTACCGTTGTTCAAGTCGAACTGGATGCCTGAGAGGCAGAGTGAGAGGTGTGTTTAATCAGCGAGCCACAGGAACCATCAGTATGCATACTCTTCGATTTCTGTTGGGGGAGACTGAGCACCAATGGGTTTGCCCGGAGTGCAATGACGTCAGTTTAGTAACCAATAACCTAACTAATGCTTTATCTTCGGTGCATATCGGTTTCAAAATTATATTAGACTGCTCAGCATGTAACGAATACTCACATGGCAAAATGTTTATAGTAAATTACTGGAGAACATAGTGACCTTAAAGGTAATGTGTCACTTAGAGACAGACCCCATCCTATCTGACCTTATGGGAAGATACGGGTCAATGAAGACATGGGTAATGCTGGCACCTATGCTTTTGCATATGCTTTTTACGAGGGCTTCCATTCCAAGCAAGAGACTGTTGCTGAGATCATTGACTTGGTTGATGCTTCTAGAAAACATTACTTTTCAATTATAATATTCTCTATTTTTTTTCTTCTTCTTTGCTTTCGTTCTTTACAACCAATTTTTAATCACTCTTTGTGATATGTTTGATCTTTGCCAAGAACGTGTATACGTCGCACATTGGTTTGGTAGGCCACCTACACGCATAGACTTCTACACGTTTAGGACATGTGCATGTGATTTCAGCCAAACCTCCGTAGTCGCCCCTTAAGACATGCTTGGCAGGTAACTGTGATTCTATTCTTTACACCCACAAATTGGGCCTTGGTAACAACTCGGCGGATTCTCTGTTCTAATATGTGAGTTTAATCCTTGTCAGACAAACTGTATAGCTGCTTTTTAATGAAGAGAACTGTTGAACTGCGTTTAGAAACATGAACATCAGATCCTGCAAGTTTATGCCAGGGATTGTCCACTAGTTCTTCTCTATCACACGTGTTGTTTATTATTTATACAGCAAATGTAGCCTAAATTCAGCTTGCCGGAATGGATGGTACATTGACATTTTCAGATGACATATTAATAGATAGGATTGAATCAAGTAGACGAGAGATGGTTAAAGATATTCAGTAAACGTAGAATACCATCTGTCGTTGGTAAAATCTTGCTCTTAGGTTAATCCTGAAAAAACCTATTGTTATGCTCTTTGAATAATTCCATAGTCAGGATTGACTTACACAGAGTCATATTTGATACGCAGGCTTTCGAGCGTAGTGGGCGGTCTGTTCTATCTTAAAATAATCTTTAATCGTATTCTATCTGTCACATATCTTGTTGAGGAAACAATGCAACCTTGCATGCGGGATCGTGCGGCTCTCAATGTTATGGTAACCGCATACCTTGAACATCGCTTACTTGTTCTTGTATTTCATCAACTTGTCCACAGCTGACTACGAACTCGGTATTCTCACTGTATCAAAATCACAATGGGAACGACTCGAATGTATCCAGAGTGAAGGCAAGTGTATAGCCTACATGTGTGTTGCTGTGAATAAGATATAACTAGATGGCAGCATGACCAACTATCGAAACTATGTAATTTATCTTGAAAGAAAATGTAGAAATTTGTCATCATGAAGGTGGAACTTGCGATTAAGCAGCTGATAGGAAATAATGCAAGTTATGATGATATTGCTGTTGATACAGATGGGTATGTACATCGTGGTGAGACAGGCAGGTTAGGATGTCTTGACTAGCGCGTATGGTATGGTTGTTGCAGAGCGAAGTGGAACATACAGAACAACTACTTCCAGTAGGAAGATGGGGGTTGAGGTCGTTACTGCTGCCCTCCATTAGCTTTCTGGGACTTCATTTACTGGGCCTTTGTTGTAGCAGAAGCGTGTGTTTGCGGCAGTGAGAGAGAGAGCTTGCGTGAATCTTCTGTCATGGGCATGCGTGTGTTTGTGGTGATGAGAGAGAGAACAGCACATCACATAACTGATTTGTCAGGAGTTGAAGATAGACAAGGAATTCTTTTGTTCATACATATTCAGTGGTGTGGGCCTGATAATTCGAGATAAGTGTGTTCTACTTAAAATGACAATGTGTCCCTACTACAGTACTTTACTTCTGTCTCTGAAAGATAACTATATTCAATTACTCGATAGTTATTGAACTGGGAAAAATGACAGCATCGTAAAAGGTATTCTTTATTCTAACTTGCTCAAAGTTCATTTCAATTGACAAAGGATAATACTGGATAGTATATCTTGATCTGGCGTAGAACTGCGGCAACTGTGGAATGCTGAAAATTAACTTTTAACAGAAGCAGTAGTTGCTGAAATAATCATGATCAATTCTGACCGTCTGAACACTTCTTTAAAACCTGAACTAAGATCATTTTCAATTAAAAACTGCAGTAGATCATAAACTGACTTACTGTAGAACACATGTGAACAATAAAGGAAACACTTCAAAAAGTACTATAAAGTTTTCCAAAATAAAAATTTAAAAATTTTGATCCAACGTTTCGACCAACGGCCTTTTATCAAGCAACAAAAAACAGAATGATCAATAAAGAACCAGCTCGCGTTATAAAGGAGATCAGAGACTGTTCGGAATAGGAATTTCTCAGCCGTTTCGAGAGGCGTGTCGGGAACATGGGAATTGCGTTTTTGCTGCTCGCATTTTCATTTTCGATGAAACACTGAACTGTGGTGGTAATAAAAAATCAGATGCCGTTTCAGGATGCACTAACAACGCAACTTTAAGTTTTTTTCCCCGCCAACATCCCCCACCCCAGTTATTCCCAACATCCCCTACCCCAGTCATTCCCAACACCACCCATCCCAGTTATTCCCAACATCACCCACCCCAGTTATTCCCCAGCATCACCCACCCAGTTATTCCAACATCCTCATGACAGAAATGCAGTTTTTTTCTCGGAACTTTAGATTTTGGGCTTGTGCAACATTTAAAAAACTCGATTATTTGAGGAGGACATTTTTGCTGAACACAAGAACGGAAATTTATGTTTTACGCTCGGCTAACATTACCCCTAATACATTTCTGATTGACCTCATTACAGGTTTACTTATTCTTCCTTTGTATAACACATACATCGTTCTACCGATCTTGTCGAAAAACTGGCAATTATGGTGCGACCATTGACTCCAGGGTCTGAGTATAAGCACATACGACTCTGCCTTGTAACTTCTTACATTTGTTTTGCATTTATGTAACTTTCCCATATCTAGATATCGGCCAGGAGATGCGTACATGGGCGTTACTTCTAGAATTATTTACGTATGAGACATGACTGCGCTTGTACTACTACCTATACCAGAGTAACTCTCCCTCTATACCCACCCACTTGTCCTGACAAAAGCCGCCGTCTGTTTCTAGGGCCACCACTGTGAGGTGGGGTTGGTCTTGATCAATGCCAGCTCAAAGACCCTGACGCGGTGTTGTCGCTTTATGTTATTGCGCCTGCTACCCTGATTTGTCAATATGGACCACACACAATTCTTATGAAGCAATATCTCTCTATGAACTGCATACACTGCTTTTGAAGCAATTTGTTTAACGCAGTTTCATATATTCGATTGAAAACCCAAAATATGGCTTTTGTGACAATCATGAATCGAAATGCACTGCGCATAAAACCTTCTAAAAACAAACTGAATGATTGACTGACTGATTGATAAGAACATCATCATTGCACTTCAGTGAGTGATCATGTGTGCTCCGATCTTTTTTTTACACAGGAAGATCCCTGCTCCGTGCTCGAACTCCGTAGCACCAGCGAAGGTCCCTGATATAATTTTAAAGATGGTGAAGATATTTTTTGAAGGACTTACTTTTAATCTTTTCTTTTAACTGTTGCCCAGGCAGCGCCTTTCTAACCTGCTCTTCTCGATTTTGGACTGCCAAGGATTCTTACAAAATCTCAAATTGATCACGGGACCTAAATGTTACTGTCAGTCTCCGATAGGACTAGGAGTTTGTTCTCACCTACACTTAGATCAGGGATCAATGGACAAATATCCAGATGGGTTCACGAGGGAGCGAGCCTTGTTCCTTTGACACTAGAGACAAGTACATAACCTCTACGCCACAGTGATAACCTAATACAGCGCAGATGTTATTCCAAGAACAATCAAATACTAACAGTAATAACCTAATACAGAGCAGATGTTATTCCAAGAACAATCAAATACTAACAGTGATAACCTAATACAGCGCAGATGTTATTCCAAGAACAATCAAATACTAACAGTGATAACCTAATACAGCGCAGATGTTATTCCAAGAACAATCAAATACTAACAGTGATAACCTAATACAGCACAGATGTTATTCCAAGAACAATCAAATACTAACAGTGATAACCTAATACAGCGCAGATGTTATTCCAAGAACAATCAAATACTAACAGTGATAACCTAATACAGAACAGATGTTATTCCAAGAGTAGATAAAATACTAACAGTGACTATACGTTACTTTTTTTTAATAGGTCCTGGATCCGTAAGTGTCGATTAGTATCGTTACAACTATTCGCTGCTCAATCACTAATACATACTATGTTCATTGTTCGTTATTGATTTGAAGATCATCTTAATTAGAAACGTGATAATTACCTCTATCTCATTCTGAGAATCTCTTTCATAGTGTTTAAATAATTCCCTTATGTGCTAGTTCATGCATCTATGTGGGTTTCTCTCATGGCTTTCTTATTTTACCAAACAAACTATTATGTCTAATTTGCGTAGCCGATATAGAGAATACCCTTTTATCTTTTCCATAAACTATCTCAGAACGAATCCTTTCTCCTAAAGCATTATTGATGTCTCCTTTTTCCTAGAAGGTCTATCCTTGATTGCACCATCCGTTTTGCTATTGGATTCGCTCTTTCATTGCTCTTCACCACTTTCATTTGCCGTTCTAATGCGAGAACGACAGCCACAGCTACAAAATCAGCCCAGATTGCTGAAGAAATGAAAATATACGAGCTGGACATATTGGGGTTAAGGGAGGTGAGATGGCCTGGATTAGATAGAAGAGAAGTTAGTGAACTAACCTTCATATATGCAGTGAGAGATTATGGTAAGCATTTTGAAGGAGTGGGCATAATGATGACATCTAGATTAGCAAAGAGCATGTTAGAATGGGAACCCATCTCAAGTCGGATAATTAAAGCCCGCTTCTGTACCAGGCATGTTAATATGACAATACTGCAGTGTTACGCACCAACCAACGAGGCCAACGATAATAAGATAGACACTTTTTATGAGCAACTACAAGATCAAATTAACAAGACCCAAAAACATGACCTGTTAGTAGTAATGGGGACTTTAATGCCAAGGTTGGAAGTGATAATTTAGAGGTAGAGAGAGATATAGGAAAACAAGGAATAAACACAATGCATGAGAATGGAGTAAGACTGGCGGAGTTATGTATGCTGTCATACTTAGTAATTGGATTTACCATCTTTGCAGAAAAGGAAATTCATAAACTTACTTGGCACACACCAGATGGAGTGACCAGGAATCAGATTGACCATATGTGCATAAATACACAATTTAGAATATCATTACTGGATGTACGTGCATACAGAGGGGCAGATGTAGAAAGTGATCATAATTTATGAATAGGTAATTTGAAACTGAAATTGAAAATTCATCATACTAAAAAAGAACAACTGCGAATAGACAGTCATTCTTCTTCTTCACCCTTCGTCCCTAGGGAAGCATAGGTCCCCATCAGAGGTCCTCCAAGCCCACCTATCCAAGGTCATCCTCTCCATATCACTCCACTCACTACCCATGTTCTTGCATTCCGTCTCCATCTTCCAACTTCAGGTCTTCCTAGTTCTTCCTCTGCCTCTATTGCCCTGGGGGCTCCATCGGAGAGCATGTCTTGTGATGATGTTAGGGGGTTTCCTCAGGGTGTGTCCTATTCATCGTCATCTTCTACTCCTTATCTCTTGTTCCATCTGTCGTTGTCCTGATCTATCCCAGAGTTCCCTGTTTGTACTCTTGTCATACCATCACAGATGGAATATCCGGGGCAGGCATCTATTGATGAAAGTCTGCAACATTTTGGTGTTCCCCTTAGTTGTTCTCCATGTCTCCGTTCCATATAGAAGGACAGACTTGACATTTGAGTTAAATATCATTATCTTAGTTTTATTCCTGATAACTCTTGAACTCCACATGTTCTTCAGAATGGCAAAGGAATAGACAGTCATAGGCCACAAAATAAAGAAGTAAAAGAGGAATATCATCTCGAACTTAAGAATAGGTTTGAGTTACTCGATGGTGAAAATGAACAGTACATTGAAGACACATGAACTAAGATAAAGGACTCACTATTCGGAGTTACAAATAGTAGCGCAAGATTAAAGACGAAAGACAGAAAACCCTGGATAAGTGATGATACCTGGAAATGTATTCACGAAAGAAGAACAGAAAAGATGAAACTAGTGATATTCAATACTAATAATATTTAAGATTCCAAAAAGGGGATCTTAAAGATTGCAACAACTGGAGAGAGATCACCCTATTATCAGTAATAACCAAGACTTTCAGCAAAATCATTCTTAGTAGAATTAAAGGAGCAGTGGACACAACCCTGAGAGAACAAGCTGAATTCAGACCTGGGAGAGGCTGCTTAGACCAAATAATTACCTACGACTAATTTTGGAGGAACATATTGAGAAGCAACAACCATTTATACTAAATTTCATAGATTAAAAAAAATTCTTTGATTGTCTACACATAATCTCTCTGTGGAATATTCTGAGATGCTATGGAATACCAGATAAAATTATAAACATTATCAAAAACCTCTATGATGGTTCACAGTGACAGGTCACACTGATGGTGGGCACAGCGATTGTTTTATGGTTTAAACCAGAGTAAAGCAAGGCTGTATATTATCCCGGATATTATTTGGAGACCCCATTTGAATGGGTAATTCAAAAATGTTGCAGCTGCGAAACTAGCATTGATTAGGTAGAAAATAGTCAACTGCAAGATTTGGATATTGCAGATGATATTGCCTTGTTAAGTAGAAACAACCAAGATATGCAAAGAAAAACAGACAACTTGTCATCTATAGCATCAAAAGTTGGACTGCAGATACGCTATGAAAAAACAAATATAATGACGACACCTATGGCAAGTAATGCAGATATCACACTGGAATCTAAAATGATAAAAATAACAGAGCAGTTCACTTATTTGCGTAGCAGTTTCGATTGCACAGGAAATGTTAAAAAAGAAAAGTTGATACGAATTGGCAAAGCAACATCAGCTTTTAAAAGTCTAAATAAAATATGCAACTGCAAGTTATATAGTATTAAAACTAAAATTACGAATTTTCAATTCAAATGTTGTATCAATCCTAACATATGACAGTGAGAGTTGGAAAATGACTAAAGATATAGAAAGCAAGTTGAATGCATTTGAAAATAGATGTCTGAGAAAATAATGAATATAAAATGGAACGAACTCATGAGAAGTGATGAAATCAGAGAAATGTATGGTCAACCACTAGTGACAACTGTTATAAGAAAGAGAAGATGGAGATATGTTGGACACACCTTGAGAAGAAGTGATCAACGAATTTCAAAGCAGGCACTGAAGTGGGATGCAAATGGTTCAAGAAAGAGAAGACGACATAAGGAGACCCTGAAACGAACATTGCAGAAATAGGCAAGGAATATTGGTCTCCTTTCCTTGGATGAGATTGAGCTAGTAACCCAGGATAGAGCGGTATGGAGATATTGCTTGCATACCCTATAAACGTATAACGGTACGAGAGGAATTATTAATTACTTAATAATTAATTTAAATAAAAGTGCAGCACAGAAACAGTGAATAAAGAGAAACTAGAAGCATGGTGTATTGCTTGCTTTTATAATAAAGTTATTTAATGATTAAAATTGCTCATTCTGAGTTTTGAGAAGATACAAAAATAAAAGATGATACTGTTTAGATGTGACCACGGTTAATATTACTCTATGTTTACAGTAATACATTTATTATCATTAAATTATATAAAATATTGATATTTAGAATCATGTTTTTTATTGTCAATTAATCTCATTTAAACAAAACACATTTTTCATCAATCACACAGTCAACGCAGGCACGTCTATTGTAAAACGTTGCCGTATTGGTTTGTCCGAGCAAATCGATCACAATTTTGATGTAAAATTTGACCGCAACTGCTAAAGTATTCAAGAAAAGAAAGATGAAGCAGTAGAAATTATAAATATATACATGTACATCTAATCTGTAAAGTATTTCTGTGTATCTATTCACTTGTGCCTTTCAGCGTTTAGGGTATGCGAAGAATTATGACAATTACCCACCAGTGTGCCTTGTACATGGTATTTGCTACAGCCTCTGATATTTTTGCGGTCCATCGTGTAAGTGGGTGCTATTTAGACTTGAAACCATTGTATCTAAATGAAAATCATGGTATGTTCGTTGCTGTTTTCTGCTATCTAGTATTTGAGTTTCATGACACAACCATTTGGCTTCTGATTTCTAGAACTCTGTTATGCTATATCACTGGTGTTATGCTATATCACTGGTGCTATACTCTAGCACTGATGGCATGCTATATCACTGGTGTTATGCTCTAGCACTGATGTTATGCTATATAACTGGTGTTATGCTCTAGCAATGATGTTATGCTATATAGCTGGTGTTATGCTAAGAATCAACACAGTCACCTCATGCAATAAAATTGATGAATTAAGAAAACAAGGGAAAGAGAGAGACATGTACAACGAAATTAATATAATGACACGTGACTTCAGCCCATCAATACAAGTCATAAACGATAACAATGGCAAAACATTAACAGACAAGAAAGATGTACTAGAAAGATGGCGTGAGTACTGCAGAAACATGTATGAAGACACATCTAAAAATCCACATAAGATACTAACAGAAAGCGAAGAGACAGAACCAGAGTCCATGATGGATGTAGTGCGCCTCGCCATCAAAAGCCTGAAGAGAGGGAAGTCACCAGGGTGCGATGATATACCAGCAGATTTGATTCAAGCAGGTGGGGAGGCCAGTGTTCGGGTATATCCTCAATTGTGCACAAAGATATGGAATAGCTCCTCCTGGCCAAAGGAATGGAAAAGATCAGTATTTATACCTATTCCAAAGAAGGAAACATGAAACTATGCACCAATTACAGAACTATTGCCCTTATAAGTCACGCCAGCAAAATCCTACTAAAAATCATTAGAGGATGGAACAAAAATTAGAAGATGAAATACACGAAACACAAACAGGTTTCAGAAGAGGTAGAGGCACTGGAGACCATATTTGTAGAATGAGACTCATTATCGAGAAATGCAGAGAATACAACATAGACCTGCATGCATGTTTCATAGACTATAGCAAGGCTTTCGACCATATACAACACCAGAAAATTTGGAACATCATGAAAGACATGCACTTTCCAACACACATAATACAACTCATAGAATCTATATAGCACGAACAACAGGCAACGATTAAAATAGGAGGCGAAATAGCTGAATGGTTCGAGATTCAAAAGGGGGTAAGACAGGGATGTATTTTGTCACCATACTTATTCAACATATATGCAGAGAACGTCATGAGGAATGTAAAAGACGATGCCAACTATGTGAATTACGACCCTCTCACTATAGGTGGCAAATGCATACCAGAGCTTAGATACGCAGACGATACAGAATTATTATCCACCAGCAAAAAAGGTTTGGAAACCTAATCATGACGACCAAGAAACATAGTGAAGATCAACATCTATATTTGAATACACAAAAATCATGTCAACTGACAAAGCAAAAGGCTCACCTAACATCTAAGTAAACAATGAAGAACTCAAATGTGTAGAGAGCTACGAATATCTGGGCTCAATAATTAACACTAACGGTGACTGCTCCAAAGAGATCTCAAGAAGATTGGCAATAGCAATCAAAGAAGTTAAACACAATGAAGAACATGTGGCAAAGCACCTGCAAAATACTAAAATTAAAAATATTGAGAGCATGCATTTTCCCAGTGGCTACTTATGGTTGTGAATCATGGACTATTACACAGATATTAAGAACGAAAATCCAGCCCTTCGAAACTAAATGCTACAGAAAGAACCTACGAATACAATGGACAGAAAAAAGAAAGAACATTGATGTCCTGAAAAAACTAAATGTTAAAGAGAATTGGCTGATAAAAACATACTATACAGAAAAATTACATACTTTGGTCACATCAAGCGACACGATGGCCTGGAAAGAACAATACTAGAGGGCAGGGTCCCAGGACGCAGAGGCAGACCAAGAAGAAGATGGCTACAAGATATTAAAGAAACCATGAACATGACCACCAACGAAGTGGGTGAACTGGCAAGAGACAGAGTGAATTTCAGATGTGCTGCAAAGAGAGCAACGTCCTATAAAGGATACGCACCTTGATGATGCTCTAGTACTGATGTTATGCTATATCACTGATGTTATGCTCTAGCTCAGGTGTTATGTTAAATCGCTGATGTTATGTTATAACATTATGGTATGTTATAGCACTGATGTTATGTTATAACACTGATGTTATGATATATCACTGATGATATGTTATAGCACTGGTGTTATGTTATTGTACTGATGTTATGTTCTAGCACTGGTGTATTGCTCTAGCACTGGTGTATTGCTCTAGCACTGGTGTATTGCTCTAGCACTGGTGTATTGCTCTAGCACTGGTGTATTGCTCTAGCACCTGCTTGTATTGCTCTAGCACTGGTGTATTGCTCTAGCACTGGTGTATTGCTCTAGCACTGGTGTATTGCTCTAGCACTGGTGTATTGCTCTAGCACTGGTGTTCCTTTCAATTTTCAAATAGTTTCGTTTTAAATCTTATAACTCCTTCTTACTCCCAATATTTTATGAAGGCAAACCTGTATCATGTATGCCAAAAATATTGTATGGGATTGTGTTTGAAGAGTGAACTCTACAGTCATCACTGCATACACCGGAGCTAAAACAACACACGCCTCAGACTTTTGTCATCCTCGCTTGAGAGACTTGTCAACCTCGCTTGAGAGAATTGTCATCATCATTTGAGATGGTTATAAAGCACAAAATAAAGATAATCTTAATCTTCAAATGCAACACAGCTAAAATAATGAGTAATATGCTGCAAATGGCAGTACTTAACTAATACACAAAGTGACATATAGCTCAACTATTGACTAAATTTCTATTGAAATATTTAAACTATTGTGAAGCTACTAGAAGAAACAGAACTAATATAGTAAACTGTACAATACAAGTAACATTATTAAGCAAATAATTGAGTTTCTAGATGTGATCAAATTAAATTATTGCACAATCGTATAAAAGTGACAGATGTCAAATAATTATGGATATTCTGGATGTGCTAGAGCTCAATTATTGAATCATATTTCAACAACATGACAAAACTATATATATATAAAATTATTATTCTAGATGTTACTTCACTAGGCTACTGAGTACTACATGTGACATAACTAATAAACATTCTTCTAGAAATGACAGAGATAAACTAATTAACAAACTTCTGAAAGTGAATAAACTAAATTATTGAATAGTATTACAAAAGTAAACCATTGAATACTTACAAACATTCTTCAAGAAGTGACAGAATTAAACTAAGGATCAGTTTTGTAAAAGTGACAAAATCAAACAATACATTTTAAGAAGTGATATAAGAAAGTTATAATTTTGTAGAAGTGACAGAACTAAAATTATTGAGTAATATTCTAAAAGTAACATATTTATTCAAATCAATAATATTCTAGAAGTGAGATATTTAAACTAATAAGTTATATTTTAGAAGTCATTGTACTTTTCAAGTAACACTTATTTTCTATAACAGAGATACCTACGTCAATAATTACATATCTTCAGTTGATCTAGAGCTGCATAGATTTGCAAGACACAATGATTGAAACTACTACATAGTTCAGACATGCCTACATCAATAATTACATATCTTCAATTTATCTAGAGCTGCATAGATGTGCAAAACACAATGGTTGAAACTACTATAGTTCAGACATGTTTACATCAATGAACAATTATCTTCAGTTGATCTAGAGTTGCATAGATGTGCAAGACACAGTGATTGAAGCTACTATAGTTCAGACATATCTACATTAATAAATAATTATCTTCAGTTGATCTAGAGCTGCATAGATATGCAAGACACAATGGTTGGAGCTACCAAACTACATACATACCTACATCAATAATTAATTATCTTCAGTTGATCTAGAGTTGCATAGATGTGCAAGACACAATGATTGGAGCTGCTAGATTACAGACACTCAAGAAGAAGAGATAACTTTCGAATGTAAAATGCTCTTTATAAATTATTCTTCACCTTCCTCTTTCAACTCTCAACGGAGCACATTCTTCAACAAACTTCTTCCAGACCTTCTTCTCTCTTACCATTCCGTCCAATTCTTTCCACGTCTTGACTTTCCTTGTAATATCATTCTACAACTCTCTTCTCCAGGTATGTCTAGACCTTCCCCGACTCTTCTCTCCCTGCGGGTTTCAAAACAGTGCCTGCTATTCATTTCTTCTGATCAGCTTCTTAGTGGATGTAATAACCATCACCAGCGTCTATGTCTTATCTCATTGTCCCACTGGTATCTGCTTAGTTCTTTCTCTGAGTTCATTTCTCATAATCTCATCATACTAACTCAGTCAGTTGTTTACTTTTGTTGATCTTCATGTTTCCGAGCCATTATACAGCACTGACTTCACAACGGATTGAAAGAGTATCAGCTTTTTTTGGTTTTTGTATCTCCTTTGACTTCCATATCTTACTCAATGCAAACAAGTTCACCCTTGCATTTTGTATCCTTATCTTGACATCTTTGTTCCGCCTTCTGTATCTATGTTGCTACCAAGGTGTCTGTGTGATTCTACATCAGGTAGAGCTGTCAGTATAATCTGGTTTAGATGTAATACATTTAAATTCATGGCCATAGTATTTACCCTGTGCATTTTCAAACATTTTTAATCTGTATGTGATTGTGCAACAGCAATGCTAGGTCATCTACAAAATCTAGGATCTCTAGCTGTTTCATAAGTGGACCCTGTATGTCAAGTCTGTTAGTGTTGTTGCTGACTTCTTGGTCAAATCTATAGCCAGCAAAAACAGGAATGGTGATAACAGGCATTCCTGTCTCACCCCCGTTCTTATCTCAAAGAATTCCGTCAACTGGGCCTCGTGAATAACACTGCAATTCATTAAGTCATAAGTTTCCTTTATTGAGTGTGCAATCTTGGGAGGAGCTATATAGTATTTTAATATTTTCTACAACGACTCTCTTTCTAGACTATTAAACGCTCTCTCAAATTTACAAAACATATGTATAAATGGTGAGTTCCCTCTAAGTTTTGTTCTACTATAATGAGCTATCTCGTTTGTACAGGATTTATTCTTGGGAAACCCTGCCAGTTCGTATCTCTATTGCTTAATTATCATCACTGTTTCTGTATTTTGTAAAACTATAGTACTTTGTTTGTACGTGTTTTGCTTAAAAATGACTCTTTATCATTTAAAATTAGATCATCAATGATGTTTACGAGTAACCGAGTCTTGCATACCGAAGGTCGATAACTAGAATTAAAAATGCAACAAGGTAAACAGATCTAAACTAAACTAACAAAACTGATAATTGAGAGATGCAACCAGAGTAAATAGAATATTGTAGTGATTACGATGAACAGAGCTGACATTGTTAACTAACAAAACGTTGGTTACAAGACGATTACATTGAGCAATCAGATAAGTTTACAGACTATATTCGCATGAAGAAAACACGTTATAACGCTGCTTTATTGAGCTGAAGCAAGCTTTATTCACGTTATTGTGATCACGTCACACCAAGTTAACATGGCTTGAGCAGTGGTGCAGGTACAGTTTTCTTGTTCATTGATATTGACATAATCTTTACATGTACAGAATAAAACTGCTACCTGCTTAAAGAATTTGAGAACAATAATCAATTATCAGTTATCAGTTATTAGAGGACTATCATCATAGCACTCCAGACATGTCTACAATAATTAATTATATATCAGAGAACGTATCCATCAGCAAGAAATTATCGGTTGAACAACTTATGTGTCTGGGAATATATCTGTTAAAGAACCAGTTCATCAGAGAATTGATTAATCTTTAAAACTATCCTGTGTGAGAACATACCTACTATATGTTATTACCACGTTTACTGGAGAAGACGATAATGGAAGGGGACATACTGGAAAAGGAGAGAAGACGAAGACCACGGAAAAGATGAATTCAGGATGTAACTGATAGTTTGAGCATGACCGCTGCAGAGGCTGGGTATTTTGCCTATGAGAGAAAGCAATTTCAAAGGATTGTTGAGGTTGAAAAGTTCTGCTCATGACCATCTATTTGATGATGATGACGGGTTAGATTAATTACAAAAAAAACTTAATTTCATATATTGGTTATATGTACATTGTTTACAGAATAGATATACTGTTAATTTCATTATATTGGTTATATGTACATTGCTTACAGACAACTGGATTGTCGTTAGATAGTAGAACATAATTATTAGTGTTTACTCTTCATTAACTTTGCATGTGAGAGATACATTTATTGTTATACAATATTATTGTTATATACTTTAAGAAAAATACTTTCCAGATAATATAGTTATCTCTGAAGTCCACCTTTTGCAGTGGACGGTCTTTTGCTTTGTATTCACTTTTCCGATACACCGGATACAAGGCAAAAGGCCGGCTACACAAAAAGTGGACCTCAGAGATAACAGAGGCGACGAAAGACACTATTTATGAAGCACACACCAAAGCCCGTGCTAGAAAACTCGTCTTACCCTGAAGCTGTGAGGCAAACCAGGATTGGAGAAGAGAAAGAAAGACAATGTGCATAGAAAGGCTCGCTCCAGTTGTCTCCTTTTTCGACATGACGCTGAAAGGCAAGCAGAATTAGAGAATAGATATATAAGATAGATTGTTACATCATATTAGTGTGCGTCTCAGTTGATGTGTAAAAGAAATGGAAAAAGTAAGAAAAACAGATTGCATTGAAACATTCATACAACAAATAGAGTAAAAGACAGGAAGAGAAGGATATGGCAAGAAATGGAACAATGCTCATACATCACACTATAATGTTGGTACACCATGACCAGCATATAGTGTAACATCCTGTTGTATATGAACACAAATAACAATGCCCACTTCAAACAATGAACAGGTTGTCACTGCAAGAATTTTGATATTATAACAACACTTTTCTTCGTAATTAGAATAGGCTGAGATTCGTAACATATACTGGGAACAAACAGCAATAATAAAATATGAAAATAGCTACTCTCCATACATAGACATAAAGAGAGGAGTGATACAAGGATGCATTCTGTCACCAAGCCTATTTAACATCTACACAGAGAAAATCTTCAAACAACTAGAAGGAATGCCAGGACTCAAGATCAATGGAAAAATAATAAATAACCTAAGATATGCAGATGACACAGTATTGGTAGCAGAAAATGAACAAGATCTACAAGAACTAGTGGACCAATTGAACAGAACTAGCAAGGCATATGGATTAGACATTAACATACAGAAAACAAAAACTATGGTAATCAACAAGGAAATGGAAAAACTTAAAATGAATATAAAAATACATGGAGAATTACTACATCAAGTAAAAGGTTTCTTATATCTTGGTCAGATGATAACAGATGATGGCAGATGTATAACAGAAATTAAAAAGAGAATAGGAATGGCCAACAATAATTTCAATAGTATGAGAAAGTTACTGACATCCAAACAAATCACAAACAGGCTAAAAATGAGAATGATAAAATGCTATATATATCCTATATTAATGTATGGCTCGAAACATGGACAATGAACAAGCAGTTAGAAGACAGAATTGATGCCTTTGAGATGTGGATATATAGAAGAAAGGCAGAGTTTCATGGACAGAAAAACAGACAAATAAACAAGTTTTAGGAAAACTAGGCATGAAGAAACAATTATTAAGAGAATTAAAATTCAGACAAGTAAATTATTTTGGGCACATAAAAGACATGACACCATGATAAAACATTTACTAGAGGGAAAGTTGAGGGGAGAAGAGCAAGAGGAAGACCGAGAGATAAGTGGGAGGAAACTTTAAGAAATGGACAGGTTACAGTCTGGCAGTGTGCAACACCAAGGCGAAAGACAGAGGATGCTGGAGATTCATTGCAGCCAACCTTCGATGTGGAGACGGCACCTGATGATGATGAGAATAGGCTGAATATTATCCCACAGTTTCGAATTGCTTTTGTTGAGATATCTTGAGATATCTTAAGTTGTCTGTGTGACATTGTGATACATGCCATCTTTCTTGCGGTGATCTGAAATACAGTCAAAACATTATTATTTGTCCTTAGTTAAACACAATATTTCTTATGATTTGGATATTTTGTAACTTTAGTATATTGCTAAACATTGTTTATGCCATGCTATAGAGGTTGACACAGTTAGTGTAAATCATCATCAAGGTGCGTATCCTTTATAAGACGCTGCTCTCTTTGCAGAACATCTGAAATTAACTCTGTTTCTAGCTTGTTCACCCACTTCGTCGATAGTCATATTCATGGTTTCTTTGATATCTTGTAGCCATCTTATTCTTGGTCTATCTCTGCCTTTGCATCCTGGGACCCTGCCTCTAATATTGTTCTTTCCAGGCCCTCTGACGCTTAATGTGACCAAAGTATCTAACATTTCTGTATAATATGTTATTTATCAGCCAATTCTCTTTAACATTTAGCTCTTTCAGGACAGTTTAAATAGCAATTTAAAATAAATAATTGTTTAGATAGCATTTAATATAAGTGCTAGCAGCTGTACCACTCTTAGCAAGGGGATGTATAGATCCCAACAGTGCGAGACTGATCATATTATTAAAGAGACATGCCCGTCCCCTGTCACCGACATAACTTCAAAATCGGCAGCATTCCCATTAATAACAAGATGTTTTCTCTCCATGCTACGTCGATTAAAAACAATACTAATAGTAATAATAATAATTCCTCTCGTACCGGTATACATTACATAGGGCCTGCAAGTAATTTCTCCTTACATCTCTATCCTGGGCAACTCGCTCAATCTCCTCCATGGAACTGAGACCGATATTTCCTGCCTCTCTCAGCAAAGTTAGTTTCATGTCTCTGTAGGTCGACCTCTCTTTCTTAAACCATTTGCATCCCACTTCAATGCCTGCTTTGATATTTGTTGATCATTTCTCCTCAAGATGTGCCCAACATATCTCCATCTTCTCTTTCTTATAACAGTTGTCACTAGTGGTTGACCAGACATGTCTCTGATTTCATCACTTCTAATGAATTCGTTCCATTTTATATTCATTATTTTTCGCAGACATCTATTTTCAAATACATTCAACTTGCTTTCTATATCTTTAGTCATTTTCCAACTCTGGCTGGCATATGTTAAGATTGATACAACATTTAAATTGAAAATTCGTAATTTAGTTTTAATACTATATAACTTGCAGTTGCATATTTTATTTAGACTTTTAAAAGCTGATGTTGCTTTGCCAATTCTTATCATAATTTATTTTTTAACATTTCCTGTGCGATCAAAATTGCTACCTAAATAAGTGATCTGCTCTGTTATTTGTATCATTATAGATTCCAGTGTGATATCTGCATTACTTGCCATAGGTGTCTTCATTATATTTGTTTTT
>CM036768.1:4144159-4224159 GCA_020796225.1 Arion vulgaris | reverse complement strand
ATTTTTAGTCCAGTCTTAGGGCGCGTGTTGCGCATCGCGCGCTGTTGGGACCCTGCATGCAATGAGGGATCGAATTTACTGTATTCAATACGACCGCGGGAACAGCTCGCTACAAAGTAAACTTCTGCTGTGTGGACAAGTTCTCATACTCTGAAATAGTACCGTCATTAAAGGACATCGTTAAGTTTCAAATCTGCAGTGTTGGTGATCCATAGAGAACACATGAGAAAACCGGTCCAATTATAACGAGCAGTGTATTGAACCGAGCGGGCCATATAATCTATTAATATCGTTCTATTTTTCTGTACATGTTTGAAGTCTTCTGGGAAATTGTGTTCGCATTCAGAAAATTGATTTATTTTAGAGTGTTAGATGTTTGAACTTTAGATGTGCTGGTATATATATATATATATATATATATATGATATCTTCTTGTATTTCAGTGGGCGATTGCTTGCTAGTATTCTGCCATTTAGAAGTGTTCATGGATTAGTTGTATGGTTGGATTAGACGTAATCTTGGATTAGTTGTATGGTTGGATTAGATGTAATCTTTGATTAGCTGTGTTCTTGGAGTAGATGTATCGTTGAATTAGACTTGTTTTTTGGGGATTAGATGTAATTTTGGATTATCCGTATTCTTATGCCGTATTCGTATACGTAGGATGACACATATTCTTGGATTAGACGTAATCGTGGATTAGCTGTTGTGATGAATTAGACGTATTATTATATTAGACGTAACTTTGGATTAAGGGTATTCCTGGATTAGACGTATTGTTGGATTATACATTTCTTGGATTACGCGTATTCTTGGATTAGACGTATTGTTGTATTAGACTTATTCTTGGATTAGAAGCAATCTTGGATTATAAGTATTCATAGATTAGAGTTGTATAGTTTAGACTTGCATGTGATGCAAAATAGGATTTCTATTAGTATCAGTATTTATCCGTCTGGATTCAGTTTATGATAGTGTTGCTAGGACAGAATTGTTATTGAGTAAATACTGCTATAGTACGTATATGTATTTACCGAAGATGTTTTACGAGCGTATGTTACATTTGATTAACTCCTCTATATGTTGCATACAATCTTTTTCCATACATTTTAATATTCCGCTTTGTGGTGCACTTATTGTCACTCGGGGTATTATAAATGTTACAGTACAGATGTGATAGTAATACACTACAGATGTGATAGTAATGCAATGTCTTCTTAGGACGCTCCATATCAACCAATTGTTAAACCATCTGTATGTGATCTGTATGTGATCTGTATGTGATCTGCGCACAAAAGCGATTTTACGTCGTGTCAGTTATGCGCTTACAAGTAGTCAGCACATTCGATTTCTGCTACGCTTTTTATTTACTAGAGTAGCATCTCTAGGCCCCTTCCTCAGTCGCCTCTTACGACATGCCTCGTAGGTCGCAGCGTTACTATTCTTTGCTTCCCTTGCAAGTTTCAGCAACACACAGGCTGAATTACAATATAAGTGTTAAAATAATACACTAGAGATGTGATAGTAATACAATATGATGATGTTCGTCCATCACTGGTGATGATGACCACCACAGTTTTCATCCAAAGGAGTGTAAAACGGACTGTGTTTGTCTGTGTGTGCGTAGATGACTAGTGAGCCCTATGCTGGCTTGAAATGTTCTTGTACAATGTGGGCAAGGAATTCTTGCGCTTGTGGGGAGTTCTAAAATAAGTTAATTGCATATCCTTTACAGGACTTTGCGAATCAACCCCAGCTTTTTAACGCTGTTTTTTATTTTTCTAGACATTATTACGTTCAGTAGTTTGCCATTGATTTCTGAACGGGTGGTGCCATTGTCCTTTGTAAAAATCCACGCGAAATAATTTGCAACCAAATTGTCCGCAGCGTGATTCAAACTCAGAACGTCGGGGTTAATAGACCGAGTCACTATCTCCTAGGCCAAATACGTCACTAGTGGGAAGCTCTACTGCCTTCATAGTTTGATGTATTTGTTCCATCCGTGCAGTTCTACCTGCCACGCAGGCTGAAGAACCGAGTCGAAGAAGTGTGCGCCAGGATGATCTGTCTTGAGCAGCATTCTCCCAGTTGTGAGGAGACAGTAACACAATATAGGTGTGATAGTAATACAATATAGGTGTGATAGTAACACAATATAGGTGTGATAGTAATACAATATAGGTGTGATAGTAACACAATATAGGTGTGATAGTAACACAATATAGGTGTGATAGTAACACAATATAGGTGTGACAGTAACACAATATAGGTGTGATAGTAAAACAATATAGGTGTGACAGTAATACAATATAGGTGCGATAGTAATACAATATAGGTGTGACAGTAATACAATATAGGTGTGATAGTAACACAATATAGGTGTGATAGTAACACAATATAGGTGTGATAGTAATACAATATAGGTGTGATAGTAACACAATATAGGTGTGATAGTAACACAATATAGGTGTGATAGTAACACAATATAGGTGTGACAGTAACACAATATAGGTGTGACAGTAATACAATATAGGTGTGATAGTAACACAATATAGGTGTGATAGTAATACAATATAGGTGTGATAGTAACACAATATAGGTGTGATAGTAACACAATATAGGTGTGATAGAACACAATATAGGTGTGATAGTAATACAATATAGGTGTGACAGTAATACAATATAGGTGTGATAGTAATACAATATAGGTGTGATAGTAACACAATATAGGTGTGACAGTAATACAATATAGGTGTGATAGTAACACAATATAGGTGTGATAGTAATACAATATAGGTGTGATAGTAATACAATATAGGTGTGATAGTAATACAATATAGGTGACAAATACTCAAGTGGAAGCTACTCTTCAATAGGTGTGATAGTTACAATTGTTCATGTGCAGTTCATACCTGCAGGTGGACAGAAAATTAGCAGGTGATAGTTTGACACATTCAGTGTGATGTAAATATAGGTGGACAGTAACACAATAGGTGTGATAGTAACACAATATAGGTGTGATAGTAACACAATATAGGTGTGATAGTAACACAATAGTGGATTGAAAGGAAAGTATTCTGGAACTTGTTGTTATGTAACATAAGCTTGAGCGTGATCAAATAAAAGATTTGAAATTCTCGCATTCTAGGGCTGACTTCTTCTTCTTCTTCGTAGCTCCATATTGACCACTTGTCAACCACTCTGTGTGATTTGTATGTGATCTGAGCCTAATACCGATTGTACGTTGTGCCAGTTATGCGACTACAAGTAGGCCAAAATATCCTATTTTTGAGCTGCTTTTTATTTACTAGGGTAGTATCCCTAAGGCATAAATCAGTCGCCTCTTATGACATGCATTGTAGGTTGCAGTAGTACTATTCTTTGCTTTCCTTGCGGACCTCGGCACCACGCGGGTGTATGACTGACTGAAAGTAGTCATTACAATATTAAGTTAATCCTGTTCGTTGATATTATCTTCTTAATTCTATCAATTCAAAGTTACAGTTATCCATGGGCGCATGCATTGAAAGTCAAAGTGTACTGAATAATTTTTAACTGTTTCTACAAAATTCAATAACATTAGTAAACTTTTCACCTTATCTTTTGTTTCATTAGATGTAAGAATTGTATCCATTCTGTTTTTTCACAATTTATTGTTATGTGTGTCAACAAGAGCAGAAGTCAGATTCAAGTGACTAACTAATCTGTGACTAACTAATCTGTGACTAACTAATCTGTGACTAACTAATCTGTGACCAATTAGGTCTACACTTTTAGATATGAGCGGTAAACTCAAAGACCACGAGTACGCTTTGCTCACGTACGTGAAAGGTACCATGGCAGTTCCAAACTCTGAAACCGTTCTCTCAAAAATCGCATCCGGACATATATATATTATTTACTTCTACTTGTGTCGTCACACTGTTACCTGGATGTTGCGCACTGTTACCGGGATGTTGTCACACTGTTACCGGGATGTTGTCACTCTGTTACCCGGATGTTGCGCACTGTCGTAGTTTTCTATTTTTGTCTGTCGCTGCTCTAGTGGCTTAGGTGATAGTTTTTTGCTTATTGACATGATTCTGCTACGCCATCTATTCATCGTTTTCGTGGTCTTCCTCTCGCCTTCTTTTCTGATATTATGTTGTAGTGTAAGTAAAAAAAAAGTAAAGGAACCCTTTCATACCTTGTGTTATATAGGACAATATACAGTGTTAGGCCTGTATTTTCATTGACCGTCGGCACACGATGGGTGATGTGGTCAGCATCACGTCGGCCGCCTTTACTTTCCCAGAGCATGTCCGGTACCCAGTTGAGGCTGTGTCGACCTGAGAGCCGTCGCGGTCTGGAAAAATTCCAAGCACACTGCGGGAGTTGAACCCAGACCACCAGCCTTGTGAAGCGAGTTCACTAACAACTACGCTACAGCGGCTCTGTTGTAGTGTAGAAGACTATATATACAGTGGACTTTGGTTGAATTTTCATTAAGTGGCCACACTAGTTGATTCTTTATTTCTCAATATAATTCAAGCAAGGTTCTGTGCCAATTTTATATCTTATGCCGATGTTGGTGACTTTGTTTCTCAATGTAATTCAAGCAAGGTTCTGTCCCAACTTTATATCTTATGCCGATGTTGGTGAATCTGTCTTTTCTGGTGTTGTTAGTAATTTTGCGTAGGCAGCGCATTTCACATGTAGTTATTTTTTGCGACAGTGCTTTGCTCCTTGTCCATGTTTGACTCTGCTAACATGTAAACTAAATCCTTTACTTGTAGATCTAAATTACATGTACCTCTGAAGGCGTAGGGGGGCTCGCTTCAGTGACATGGGGTACTACTGATAAGGAAACCCTTCTTGTAATAATCAGTTAGATACTCCATATTAAGCGCCATTACTATATCTGAGCCGGTGAACGAGATATGCATATATTTCACGATACTGCACAAATCAACATCAAAATCCGTCGAGAATCGTAGCCGGTACTACTGATTGTGTGTACTGTCGCTGAGATATTTCTGCGATATAAAGAAATTAGAACACAAATTGCTATTAGCTGAAGTGTAATAAAGAGGGTCATCTTCTTCTTCACCCTTCGCCCCTAGGAAGCATAGGTCCGCAACCAAGGCCTTCCAAGCCCGCCTATCCAAGGCCATCTTTTCACCGGGTCACTTCATGAGTCCCTCTATTTGGAGTCCCTCTTCTTCCTCGGGTGGCGAGCTTTGAATTTTCTTGGCTGTGGTTTCTGTAGCTATCTGGTGTTTTTACGGTGTGGGGTAGCCAGCGCCACGACCTAACTCCTTACTCGCCTCTTACGACATGCATGGCAGGTGACAGTGGTTATATTCTTTACATCCCCAATTTGGGCCCCGGTAGCCACTCGGGCGAAAGAGGGTCATATAATATGATAATTAAATCACATAAAATACAAGTACATTATATATTTATACAGATATATACAGATTGAAAAATTATATATATATATATATATATATAGAGAGAGAGAGAGGGAGATGTATAAGCTGTATATTCATTTAGGTATGACTAAAGATATAGAAAGTAAGTTAAATGCATTTGAAAACGGATGTCGCGAAAAATAATGAACATTAAATGGGACAAATTCCTTAGTAGTGATGAAATCAGAGAAATGTCTGGTCAACCACTAGTAATATCTGTTATAAGAAGAAGAAGATGGAGATATGTTGGACATACCTTGAGAAGAAATGATCAAAGAATACTAAAGCAGGTATTTGTTTTGTTTGTTTAGTAGGGGATTAAAGCCTCTAAGCCGAGGCACGCCCCTTTCAACCTAAGGCGAACCTTTATTGGTTATATCAGAGCGTGTAGGCCAACAAACATGAAAAATAAGAATTACTCCTTTCGGAGAATCCAGTAGAATGAGGTTTTTTCTAAAGCAGGTATTGAAGTGGGAGGGAAAGGGATGAAGATAGAGCGGACGTCCAAGAGAAACACTGAAACGAACTTTGCTAAATAGGACAATATGTATCGGACTCAATTCCATGGAAGTGATTGAGCGAGTTGCCCAGGGTAGAGCGGGATGGAGAAATTACTTGCAGGCTCTATGTAACATTCAACGGTACGAGAGAAATATATATACATATATGATTGAGCGAGTTGCCCAGGGTAGAGCGGGATGGAGAAATTACTTGCAGACTCTATGTAACATTTAACGGTACGAGAGGAATATATATACATATATGATTGAGCGAGATGCCCACTGTAGAGCGGTATGGAGAAATTACTTGCAGGCTCTATGTAACATTTAACGGTACGAGAGAAATTTATATACATATATGTCGATTTTGAAGCTATATATAGGAATATAAGCCTCTCTCTCTCTCTCTCTCTCTCTCTTATAATATATATATATATATATATATATATATATATTTAGCAACTAAACATAGGTTTAAAATATTAAATATCGATATGTTTGAGGACAGATGTGGTTGCTACAAGTTGGTCTGATGTTAAAGCCTTTTATTCTACGTTTTATTATATCGTTTTTTGTCTCAAGCACAGCAACTTACATATTGTTATTATTCCCGTTTTGTGCATTAACTAGAAGTCTGTAATTGATTAAGTTTAGTGTACAATGTATCATTAGTGAGGACATGATGTCTCTCACCTTCTATTAGTCTGTCCTATTGGATCAGATTTTCATTAGATACGTTTGAATGTCTCCGTATGTAGTCGTCCATATGCAGTGTTCTTTGAAATTCATCTCTCCTGTTGTATCGTTTACTTGATAAAGACTTTTAGGTCGAAACGTTACTGTGTATCGTCACTGTTTTTGTATTTTGTAAAACTAAAGTACTTTGTTCTTACTTGTTTCGCTACTAGTCCTATTTGTTATGTTCCTTTTGTTTCTACTAGTCTGTAATACAAGTCTGTGATACTAGAGTCTGTGATACTAGAGTCTGTGATACTAGAGTCTGTGATACTAGAGTCTGTGATACTAGAGTCTGTGATACTAGAGTATGTAATACTAGAGTCTGTGATACTAGAGTCTGTGATACTAGAGTCTGTAATACTAGAGTCTGTGATACTAGAGTCTGTGATACTATAGTCTGTAATACTAGAGTCTGTGATACTAGAGTCTGGGATACTATAGTCTGTAATACTATAGTCTGTGATACTAGAGTCTGTGATACTATAGTCTGTAATACTAGAGTCTGTGATACTAGAGTCTGTAATACTAGTCTGCAATACTAGAGTCTGTAATACTAGAGTCTGTGATACTAGTCTGTAAAACTATAGTCTGTGATACTAGAGTCTGTGATATAAGTTTATAATATAAGTTTATAATATGAGTTTACTACAAGTTTGTACCACAAGTTTGTACTACAAGTTTGTACTACAAGTTTGTACCACCAGTTTGTACTGATGTTAAATCATGATTTATGAATACAGTATGACATATGTCAGCTACATTAAACATGTTCTATAAATAGATGTTGTGTATTGATTTTGTCGACATCATCAATAACTGATTAGATGAAGGAATAATTCAGCAATTTGTACGCCATTCTAGACTGTTCTTCATTTTTGGAGTGTGTGGTGGAAGGGGGGTTAGGGGATAGATTGAGTGGCTAGAGGGTGTGTTAGAGGGATGTTAGATGGAGGTTGGAGGGAGGTTGGAGTGGAGGGCTAGAAGGATAGATGGAGTTGTTAGAGGTAGTGTTAGATGGAGGTTAGAGGTAGGTTAAAGGAGCTTAGAGGGGGGTTAGATTGAGGTTAGAGGAAAGAGGGAGGTTAGAGCGAGGCTAGAGTCAGGTTAGAGCAAGGTTAGAGTGAGGTTAAGGAGTTTAAAGGAGGTTAGAGAGGGAGGTTAAGGGTAAGTTAGAGAGAGGTTAGAGTGATGTTAGAGGCAGATTAGATTGAGGTTAGAGGTAGTGTTAGATGGAGGTTAGAGGTAGGTTAAAGGAGCTTAGAGGGGGGTTAGAGTGAGGTTAGAGGGAGATTAGATTGAGGTTAGAGGAAAGAGGGAGGTTAGAGGAAAGAGGAGGTTAGAGGTAAGAGGGAGGTTAGAGAGAAGAGGGAGGTTAGAGGGAGGTTAGAGGCAAGATGAGGTTAGAGGAAAGAGGGAGGTTAGAGGAGAGGAGGTTAGAGGAAGAGGGAGGTTAGAGGTAAGAGGAGGTTAGAGGAGAGAGGGAGGTTAGAGGAAAGAGGAGGTTAGGGGTGATGTTAGAGGGAGGTTAGAGTGATGTTAGAGGCAGATTAGATTGAGGTTAGAGGTAGTTTAGAGTGATGTTAGAGTGAGGTTACAGCTAAGAGGAAGGTTAAAGGGTGGTTAGTGGGCAGAGTTGTGGACATGTGGGAAAAGTAGTGTTAGTTTGACTTATAGTTGTCTACACTTAGAAATTTAGAGCTGTCACATAAACCAAACACTTTCATCTACAGAGACATGAAACTGGTTATGTGCCAATATTCTTCATACATCCACGTCTTGTCAGATGTCTATTTATCTTTCCTACTTTTTGCTTAAGACATTTTGCGAATTTGTCTGTGGCACTTTCTTGCCAACATTTTTTTTACTTTAATGTTTATGTAATAAACACTTTACATTTGTTATATTTAATGTAAATCTTCGATAGAAATAAATATACAAATTAAATAGTATCACCGTTGATGTCTTACTACAGGGTGTTTGTAAAGTCTCACAACACTTCATATGTAGGTCAGCTTGAAAAAGGAAGTACACGACGTCATAAAAAAATGTGTTAAAACAAAGTAGTGAAATTAATCACAATAGTTACTGCTATGTTCAGCTCGAGTAGTTACCGGCCCCAAATTTGGGGTGTTAAGAATAGAACCACTGTTACCTGCCATGCGTGTTGTAAGAGACGACTAAGGAGGTTTGGCTGAAATCGGATGCATGTGTCCTAAACATGTAGAAGTCTACGCGTTTAGGGGCCTACCAAACCAATGTGCAACGTTCTTTGCAAAGATCAAACATATCACAAAGAGTGATTAAAATTGGTTGTAAAAAACGAACGCAAAGAAGAAAGAAGAAGGCTGCTATGGTCTACTGTTGTTCTTGGTAACCTAGAAAGAACAAATGAAATATTCATTATAGCAGATGTTGGAAATATCCACAACTGGCTTCAAGATATGTCTGTACACGTTTCTTCATATTGTCGAATATTCTTTCTTCAGTTGAAAACACCATGGGAGTCGAAGGGCAAGAGCTCAAGTACCGCTGGATCATTGAAGAAGGAGAAGAAAACACCATTATTGTTTGAGTGAAAAGAATGACCCCAGCAGACAAGTCATTCACTGCATATTGCATCACAAGTGACTATGGAACACATTTGTTGATGACGTCATGTACTTTGTTTATCACATTTTTTTCTACATATGAAGTGTTGTGAGACTTGACGTATGACAGAGAGTAACATTATTTGATGAAATATTTGTTATGTCTATATTAACATTGTCCCTTTGTGCGTATGGTATATTGTGCGTCAGACTGTGGTGTCTTCTATTTTCCACTTGTTTCTATCGGTAATTATTCAAATGAAGTATTATCTACACCGACATCTGTACTTACCCACCATTGATGCAGACGTACGAACACACACGGAGGTAAACATTAAACCACAAGAGTAGAAGGATAATAAATGTTTGATGTGGTCTCGCCGTGCACACACTAGCAGCGGAGGTTGAGCAATTTTCACATTCACTCCATATTACCCTTCGCTCTCATCAAGTATCTGTGGTTACAGTGTAACTTGTCTTCCAGCCTGCTTCTGCCTAACTATAGCACGTGTATCTAATAAATATTTGATATTCGTCTGCTTTATTAGTTAACTTAAGTAGTCTACGTTACTGATGATTTGATGAATTCAAGAGTTCTTCTTCTGTACTACATTGTCTTGTGCAATAGTGATGTGATGGGACAGGAGACATGGGGTGGATGGTTGATTGATTGTTTGACAGGACCATCATCATTGCACTTCGGTGAGTAACCATATGTGCTCCGATTTATTTCTTGCACAGGAAGATCTCATCTGCAATGCACAAACTCCGTAGCACCGGCGAGGATCCCCAATGTAATTTTTGAAGATGGTGAAAATATTTTGTAGAAATTTTAATTTTAATCTTTTTCTGATGAATTTTGCCTGGGCAGCGGCTTTCCAGCCTGCTCTTCTCTATTTTTGAACTGTCAAACGCTCTTTACGTGCTCAAATTGGACACGGGACCTACGTTTTTTGTCAGTCTGCGATAAGACTAGGAACTCGATCTCACCTACACTGAGATCAGGGATCTTTGAATAAATAGCATGATGACTCCACCAAGGCCTGAACCGGTTATCTTTGGTACTCTTTATTTAATAGTTAGCAACATACTTGAATCTACCTATGCATCGTGTAGTCGTCTATGTTAGACTTTTAGTCTTGTATGAGGTTTTTCGTCTCTTATTTATAAACGCAAAGAGAAATTCATCTATTATTGTGCTGGCACTGTTTGAATCTGTTCTGATTTTCCATGTCGTGTAGTCGATGCTGTTTGAGAGATATAACTAAGTAAGCTTCTTTTGGAGAGCTAGGTGGTCGGGCTCTCTAAAACTTGTCTTTATGGTTAGGCGATGAGCGCCAATTGGAATAAGGGTATTGGCGCGGATTCAGTGCTTTACATTTTTTTTCGGAAGCTATAGATGAATGTTTATAGTCTATTTATTTATCGTATGCATTTGTTCCGCTGCGTCCATTTTGTTCCGTTGCGTCCATTTTGTTCCGCTGCGTCCATTTTGTTCCGCTGCGTCCATTTTGTTCCGCTGCGTCCATTTTGTTCCGCTACGTCCATTTTGTTCCGCTGAGTCCATTTTGTTCCGCTGCGTCCATGTTGTTCCGCTGCGTCCATTTTGTTCCGCTGCGTCCATTTTGTTCTAAATTTCTACCCTTTAGTACACTTCTGTACTCACCGTACACTTTATGTTTACACTTTACTCACACTTTATGTTTCATTCCACACTTTGTCACTCCACACTTTTGTTTACACTTTTCACATCACTCACTTTATGTTACACTTTGTCTTACTCACACTTTATGTTTACACTTTACTCACACTTTATGTTTACACTTTACTCACACTTTATGTTTACACTTTACTACACTTATCTTATACACTTACTCCTTTATGTTTACACTTTTACTCACACTTTATGTTTACACTTTACTCACACTTTATGTTTACACTTTACTCACACTTTATGTTTACACTTTACTCACACTTTATGTTTACACTTTACTCACACTTTATGTTTACACTTTACTCACACTTTATGTTTACACTTACTCACTTTATGTTTACACTTTACTCAACTTTTATGTTTACACTTTACTCACACTTTATGTTTACACTTTCCACATTTATGTTTACACTTTACTCACACTTTATGTTTACACTTTACTCACACTTTATGTTTACACTTTACTCACACTTTATGTTTATTTACTTTATTTTACTTACACTTATGTTTACACTTTACTCACACTTTATGTTTACTTTACTCACACTTTATGTTACACTTACTCACACTTTATGTTTACATACTCACTTATGTTTACATTACTCACACTTTATGTTTACACTTTACTCACACTTTATGTTTACACTTTACTCACACTTTATGTTTACACTTTACTCACACTTTATGTTTAACTTTACTCACACTTTATGTTTATACCACTTTTTACTCACACTTTATGTTTACTTTACCACTTTTTTACTCTCACACTTTATGTTTACACTTTACTCACACTTTATGTTTACACTTTACTCACACTTTATGTTTACACTTTACTCACACTTTATGTTTACACTTTACTCACACTTTATGTTTACACTTTACTCACACTTTGATGTTTACACTTTACTCACACTTTATGTACACTTTACTCACTTATGTTTACATTCACACTTTTCTTCCACTTTATGTTTACACTTTACTCACACTTTATGTTTACACTTTACTCACACTTTATGTTTACACTTTACTCACACTTTATGTTTACTTCTACACTTTATGTCTTTACACTTTACTTCACACTTTATGTTTACTGATGTAGAATAGAAAAGGTTTTAAGGTTGATGGTTTTAAGCCGAAGAGTTGTCTTCAGTGTACGTTGTCATAAGCGCATAGGGATAACGCCGCGCCAGGATTAGTGAGCTGGCACTAATCAAGATGCTACCCCACCTCCGCGTGGTGACCCCATTAACAACAACTAGCATGGCAATAGAGGTACTGGCGGTGACTAAGATTCTGCTCCGGGTCAAAGGCGCATATGGACAACGCCGCGCCGGATTAGTGAGCAGGCACTAATCAAGATGCTACCCCACCTCCGTGTGGTGACCCTGGTAACAGACAACCGTTCTTGTCTGGCCAAGCGGGTAGGGATCGAGGGAGATCTACTCTGGTTTAAGTAGTGATGCAGACGCAGTTACGTTGGATGAGATCTGCTCGTAACACAGACGAGCATAATCCCAGAGTAACTATTAATGCACGTCTCTCCCGGCCGATGGGAAAAAGCTGAGCAAAAAAGGATGAGAGATGCATCCAGAGAAGAGACGTGGGCCCCCACGGGGCGAAACTAGGAGCCGTAAGGTGGGGGCCCGAGTTGAGTTGTGTGTCCTGACAGTCTCGTGGCATAGTAAATGTGAGCACGGTGAGAGACCTGATAAACATGGTAAGCAGGCACCAAGGTAGAGCGAACACGCATACGAACGCAGACAGGCTCGGTGCTGATGATGTTGCGACGAAAAGCCGTGGCAAACGTAGGGGTGAGCGGACCACTCAATGCGCAGAAAAACTGAAGAGCCCTGCAGAGGCTTGATTCCAGTGCCTGGTGGACCAACAAGGGGGCATGGCAGGCGTATTGGTGAGCGAACCAACCAAATATGCAGAAAAACTGAAAAGTCCAGCAGAGGCTTGAATCAAGTGCGCGTTTTCGCTCACGAGGAGCTACTGCCTTGTAGTTAGATTGGGGACAATCAAAGTCTAGTGGAGCAAACCGTGCACAAAATTGGACGGTAGACAAACCAAGTAGTAAAAAAAAAGGACAGGTAACCTGGGCAGATGACACTCAACAACGCGGGAGGGAAGCTTGTCTAAGGGTCGCTATCCTAAAAGAAAATAGCAACCTGCTGTCTTGCAGGTAGGCTGATGGAAAGTGAACCCAGTAAACGCTGGCTGAAACGGACACGTCGCCGAAGGATAAGCACCAGAGCTCCAAATAGCGCCGAATGATGTGATGTAAGAAAACGTTCTTGGCAAAGGTTGTTTATATATTACAATCATCATCATTAATCCTCTCCGCTCCTCGTGGAGCATAGGGCCTCAACAGTTGTTCGCCACTCTTCTCGGTCTCTGGCTGTTCTTTTTATGTTCTCCCAGGTCAATTGAGCACTCTTCAGCTCCTCAGTAAGACCTCGTCTGCAAGTCTGCTTAGGGCGTCCTCTTTTTCGTTTTCCTGCGGGTTCCACTCGAGCACCTGTCTAGTGACACTCGACTGTGTCTTCCGCAAGGTATGGCCTATCCATCGCTATCTTCTCCTCTTGACCTGTGTCATCATAGGTTCCTGCCCTGTTCTTATCCACAGATCCGTGTTTGTAACTCTATCATACCATCTCAATCTGAGAATCCGCCGCAAACATCCGTTGACAAAGGTCTGGATCTTATTTGTATTTGTCCTAGTGACTCGCCAAGTTTCCGAGCCATACAGCAACACCGACTTCACATTTGAGCTGAAAATCCTGAGCTTTGTTTTCGTGGAGATGGCAGCGGACTTCCACACCATGTGCAGGATCGCAAAGGCCTGTCGGGCCTTCCTAATCCTAGCATTAATGTCCTCATCTGTACCTCCTGATCTGCTGATCTTACTTCCAAGGTAGACAAATTCATCCACATCTTCTATGTCCCTTCCCTCAATCCGTATTGGATCTTGCTGTATGTTGTTGCTACGCATTACTTTAGTCTTCTCTTGACTGATTTTAAGGCCGACTCGTTGTGCCGTTTGTGCCAGAGCATCCACTTTTTCCTGCATGTCTTGTAGTCTATGCGAAAGCAAGGCGAGATCGTCCGCAAAATCCAGGTCTTCTAGCTTTGACATAAGTGTCCACTGTATACCTTTTCCAGACCTGTCGTAGGCTGTGCGTGTGACCCAATCAAGTAGCACCAAGAAGAGGAGGGGGACAGCAGGCATCCCTGTCTAACACCAGTAGTGACCTGGAACTCCTCTGACAGTCTTCCATCATGAATAACCTGGCAGGCAAACCCTCATACAGCTGCCTGATGATGTCGACAGTCTTCTCCGGCACCCCATAGTTTCTTAGGATCCCCACATTGATTTCCTATCTATGCTGTCAAATGCCTTCTCAAAATCAACAAAGCACACATAGAGCGGAGCCTGCCACTCCATTGTTTGTTCCACTATGATTCTTAAGGTGGCTATCTGGTCATTGCAAGATCTATCTTTCCGGAATCCGCCTGTTCGTCCCTAAGCCTCTGGTCTATAGCGTCTTTCATCCTGTCCAGAATAACCCTAGTGAGGAATTTTGCTGGGAATGGAGAGCAGCATGATCCCTCTCCACTTGTCACAGTTTGACAAATTGCCATTCTTTGGCAGTTTCACGAGGAGGCCTTTCTTCCAATCTGCTGGTATCTCCTCCCTGTCCCACACCAAGTTGAACAATATGTGGAGTTGGTTTACCATCTCTTCTCCTCCCTCCCTCAGAGCTTCCGCTGGGATATTATAAACTCCTGCCGCCTTGCCATTTCTCAAGTTTTTCAAGGCCTTGCGGATTTCCTGTTTTGTGATCTCCCTTACGTTTATGTCCAGCGGGTCTCCTTGCCCTAAATCTAGTGGGTTTAGTGGGGGAGGTCTATTTAACACTTCCTGGAAATGCTCTTTCCAGCGCCCCAGTTGTTCATCAATTTTAGTCAAAAGTTTTCCAGTCTTATCTCTCACTGGCCTGCTCTGCTTATTTTTCCTCCCACTCAACAATCTGGTTGTCTCATAGAGAGCCTTGAGGTCACCTTTGCTAGCTGCTGTCTCTGCCTCTTCTGCTATCTCATTTATGAATGCTCTTTTGTCGTTTCTCAGCTGTCTTTTTACCTCTCTAGCCATCTCGTTATATCTAGTTGCTGCCGCCTGTTTTTGCTGTCTTGTTCGTGACTGGTTTACTTCTTGTTTCAGCTTCTTCCTCTCCTCCACCCTCTGCCATGTTTCGTCCGTGATCCAGGGTTTCCTGATTGATGATGGTCTCCCAAGTATTTCTTCACAGGCTCCAACCGTCGCCTGCTTTAAGGTGTTCCACCTACTCTCCACTGTACCTTCCTCTTCTGTTGTCTGTAGTGCCTCGAAACGGTTCTTTAGAGCAATCTGGAAGACTTCCTTTGTGACCTGCGA
This sequence comes from Arion vulgaris, assembly GCA_020796225.1. Lineage (NCBI taxonomy): Eukaryota > Metazoa > Mollusca > Gastropoda > Stylommatophora > Arionidae > Arion > Arion vulgaris. Next base: position 4,208,728 of record CM036768.1, on the reverse strand, counting down.
TTGGAGTTTCTTGACATCAAACTTGATTCGTGTACTTTGTTGTTTCTTCTTTGCCGATAGTTTCATTTTTAATTTTACAGTTACCAGATGGTGATCAGATCCTATGTCTGCTCCTCTCTTCACTCTAACATCTTGTAATGATGCTCTCCATCGTTGGCGAATTGCCACATGGTCGATCTGGTTTTCCGTCCGATGGTCTGGCGATATCCATGTTGCCTTATGGCATCTTCGATGCGGAAAGAGTGTACCCCCAATGACAAGCTCATTGGAGGCACAGAAGTCTGCAAATATCTCACCATTTTCGTTCATGCTTCCAAGACCATTTACTCCCATCTCTTTTCCCTGCCAGTGTTTTCGTTGCCCACCTTGGCATTTAAATCCCCATAAGAATCATCATGTCGTGCTTTGGTACTTTGTCCACAGTTACCTGTAGTTGTGCATAGAAATGGTCTTTTTCCACCTCCTCTGCATCGTTCGTCGGTGCATAACACATAATTATGTAGGTCTTCTGGAACTTAGATACAAACCTTGCACTAATAATGCGGTCCGACACTGGTTCCCATTCCATCAGACTTTTGCTTGCTTCCTTGGTCAGCATCAAGGCCACCCCGGCTTCCCGAGGATCATCTTCATTTTCTTTGCCAGAATGGAGCAGCGTTTCTCCCGTCTGAAGTCTTGTTTCCCCAAAAGCATTCCACCTTGTTTCACACATTCCCAGCAACGTAAGCTTGTACGATGCATCTCCTTCACCACTTGTGCACATCTGCCTGTCTCTAGCAGTGTCCTTACATTCCACATCCCTACAAGGGTGGACTTCTTCTGTGTAATCAACCTGGGTGCTTCTATCTTTGTTGTCTGCGGCCGAAAAAGGGTCGTCAGCACATCCGCTTCCTTGCGGGTTTGGCTGCTGCGCGTCATCTGTCTCCTGCATGGAGCCCTAGTCCTTCCGAGACTCGAGTTAGTTTTGAACAATTTGTTTTTGGTTTCTGTAACTACTGTTTTTTTAAAATGGATGGGTAGTTAGCCCATCGCACAACCCCAACCTGGAGGACCAGGAGACCACATTTAGTCTGCCCTCTCTCCTTCGACCTTCCCGGCTTGGGTAACCCTGCCGGCATAGCTCTCCGGGTCCCTGAGGTACGCAAGCCCCCCACTACAAGGTAATGGCCTCATGGAGGAGATATATCACAATAAGAATGTTCAAAATGACCAAAATGAACGATCGCGCGCGAGAGAGAGGGAGAGAGATAGAGAAAGAGAGAACGAGAGACTTCAGTGTACATGGTTTTACCCCATAGAGCTTGGTCTCTGCAAAAACAGCACGCCAAATAGATTTTGTGCACTGTAGCGTTTCTGAGAGATTTTATGGATTGTAATATTTCCGATAGATTTTATGGATTGTAGCGTTTCTGAGAGTCTTTATGGATTGTAGCGTTTCTGACAGTTTTTATGGATTGTAATATTTCCGATAGATTTTATGGATTGTAACGTTTCTTAGAGATTTTATGGATTGTTTCGTTTCTGACAGTTTTTATGGATTGTAGCGTTTCTAAGAGATTTTATGGATTGTAGCGTTTCTAACAGATTTTGTGGATTATACAGTTTCTGAAAAATTTCGTTGGCAATATTTTCCCCAAAAATGGGAGCAGAATTTTCCAGATTTACAGACTCTATTGCCAAGAGAACAAGGCGTTCATCTTCTACAACTACAGTACAACCACCTGCTGCTTGTGAGACTTCCAATGGAATTAGTGGTGTGGGACGTTTTCTGTACATTTGATTGTAGTAGAGTAGTAGGATAATTTATATACATGTCTTGTTCCTATGCTCCATCTGTGTGTTTTCCTATTTCTTTACTTTCCGTTCTTTCTATGTGTGGAGGAAGACAAGAAGAAGAAGAAGAAGACAAGTCAGTGGCGGCTCGTGATCATTTTTGTTGGTGGGGCCAGACATTTTTTTTCTGATAAAACATGGTTTTTTGCTGCTATGTTTTCATTTATAAAATAAGAAATGCACGTTATAAATTATTTTTGTTGGGGCCAGGCCCCACTGGCCCATAATGACGAGCCGCTACTGAGACAAGTTATGTGTCTGATGACGTTCTGTCCATCCAAAGTTTTCTCATGTTTTCATTTGTTACATTTATGTCTTTCTGGATGTTCTGTCATCTGCATGTCATATATATGTCATGTGTGTGTCATCCGTATGTCATGTGTGTGTCATATCTGTCATATGTCTTACATCTGTTTGTAATTTCTGTCATCTGATTGTCATCTGTCTGACATCTGTATGCCATCTCTGACATATGTCTGCTATCTCCCTGATTGTCTATCATCTCCTCATTGCTGCCATCTCCTGATTGTCTGCCATCTCACTGTTTCTCTATCATTAAACCCAATGACGGCTCGTCATAAGGGCCAGTGGGGCCGGGCCCCACCAAAAATAATGCGTAACGTGTATTTATTATTTAATAAATTACAATATATCCTTATCCAAAACCATGATTTTTCTGAAAATGTGTGTCTGGCCCCACCAACAAAAATGAGCACAAGCCGCCACTATTTAAACCAATGTACAGTATGAAAGTAGAACAACACGCATTGAAACTAAAGAGTTTAAAACTAACATGCAGTGAGTGAGAGAATGATAATTCCAGTTGGAAACACCATGTCCAGAACAACATAGCCCAATTAGTGGCCATGTCCCGAGGGTTGAATGCTCCATTGTTACGGTTATGACAGTTTGTCAGAGAGTGGTTTTGTTACTGTTGTTACGAGATAAACGACAAGTCAAACTACAGAGGGAAGGAGAGAATGGTAGCGGAGGGATAGAACAAACAAGCTGGGAGATTTGCTGAGAGTGGAAGAAGGAAGAAATGAGAAAGGATAAATAGAAGTAATTAGAATGAACATGGTAGAGATACATGTATGGATAAAATAAAGATATTAGAAAGGGTAACTATAAAATGGGGAAAATGAGCAAGTTAGAGATAAAGAGATCAATATAATACATAAAGGGGGATATCGAGAGATGGATCAAATAAATGTCAGAGACATGATGAAAATATATAGAGAATGAGAAGGGGATGTGTGTGGGACTAATGAGAATGAGAACTGGGGGAAAAGATGATACAGTAGATGGAAGAAATGAAGATAGGAAACAATGATGACAGGATGGAAGTAAATTTTAGATGTAATGAAACGAAAAATAGATACAAGGATAGAGATAATTAATTTGGGAATCAAAGATAGACACATCCATCAGAAAACTATAGACCTTCATAAATGGATGTTTACGTAGAATAGAGAGACTGAGATGGTATGATAAGATTACGAACAATGAACTCAGAGAAAGAACTTAGCAGATACCAGTGGAGAAATAGCTCAGGAAGTGACGCTGCTGATAGATAGGACACACATTGAAAAGACCGACCGGAAGCATTGCAAGACAGGCACTGTTTTGGAACCAGCAGAGAAAGAGGAGTAGAGGGAAACCACAGCCAACTCTAAATTGGGCTATATAACTGACCGGGGAAATCCTGACCTAGTATTCAGTTGGGGGCTGGATTTTATATATGTTTAATAGAACACTGCAAGCTTTTTTGCAATTTACTCAATTATTTGAGTCTATGGTTATTTATTGGTGAAAAATATTAATAATATTGATATTCCTTATTGTTAAACTTAACTTGTTATATAATATATCTTTGATTTAGCATGTTGTGTAGATTTTACAATAAATTCGTTTATACACAACAATACTGGAATGCGAGGTCACGCGACGGTTGTGGTACCCGATTCCGTATGAGTTTAGAGTTGACTGTGGGGAAAACCTAGACATACTTGAAGAAGAGAGCTGGAGGCTGATATGAAAAGGAAAGGTAAAACATGGGCAGAATTGGAAGGGATGGCAGAAGAGAACAAGAGCTAGAAGAAGTTTGTTGAAGACCTGTGCTCCGTTGGGATTTGATAGTTAAAGAAGAAGAAAGATAGACAGAAAGAGTCACCACCTTACAGACAGAAATAAAAAGTGATGACAAGATAGAATATGGATATTACACAGACAGGTAGTCTTAGATAGTCCAGATATAAAAGATGAAATGTTTAATGGTAACAACTGAACAGGGAATAGTTGAGGGCGGAAGAAAGAAAGGAGGGCAGAGAAAATCTTAGTTTGACAACATCAAGAGCTGATCGGGGCAGAGTTTCTCAACACTCGCTCGAGGAGTTGAAGACAGAGATTCATGGCGTGGTTTTTGTGCTGATGTCTCCACAGTGTCACCCCTACGACCCTAACGGGTTATGGGCTTTATTACTAATATTGCCCGCCTGCCCTGTGTGTTCGTAGCGCGTTGGACTACGGGTGACTAGCCCTCTGTGAGTGCGGGTTCAATTCCGCGTGCTGGCAGAAGAGCAACAGGTTCCCCAGATTTACGGTGTTCGTGGCCCCGAACCAGCCCTCTGTGAGTGCGGGTTCAATTCCGCGGGCTGGCAGAAAAGCAACAGGTTCCCCAGATTTACGGTGTTCGTGGTACCGAACCGAAGGGTTACGATGTCCATGGCATCGAGTCGAAGAGCTGAAAGCTCAAGCGCTTCTGGATCGGGGAAAAATTAATTACTATTATTATTATTATTATTATTATTATTATGTTGTGTAAGGATGCAGTCATGAAGCGTTAACTTGTGTGTTTGTTTGTTTGTTTACACAGAGACTGGTCATGATCCTGCTGTACATGGAGCCAAACTTGAAGACAGAAACTACAACAACGAGAGTTACAAGGTGAGTGTGTATGCATGTATGTACACATGTGTCTGTGTACTGATATGTGTGTATCTGTGTATCCATATCTGTGTATCAGTATGTTCATATGTATGTGTCTGTATGTCCATAGGTATGTGTTCGTCTGTTGATATATGTGTGTTTGTGTACCCATATGTGTGTGTCCCTGTACCCATATGTGTGTATATCTGCACCCATATGTGTTTGTCCATCTTCCAGTAACATAATATATGATGCTCGTCCATCACGGGTGATGATGACCACACAAATTTCCATCCAATAGAATGTAGTTGCGTTATGTTTGTCTGTGTGTGCGTAGATGACTAGTGAAACCGATACGAGCTTGAAATATTCTTGTACAGTGTGGGCAAGGTATACTTGCACTTGTGGGAAGTTTTACTGCCTTTCTATTTGACGTTTTTGTTCCATCCGTGCTGTTCTACTTGCCTCGCAGGCTGAGGAACCGTGTCGAAGAAGTGTGCTCCAGATCATAAAAACTTAATATATAACATCCGTACAGCATGATGTCCTTTCCGACTGTCTAGTCCTGATTGTCCCAAACCTCTAAAACTTCAAAGTCTTGTACAGATGTACATTGTTGTCTACTCTAGTACACATTTTCACTGATGTCCTTGTTCATGTGTACATATTTACAAGAAGGGACTACACTTTTTCTTCTTCTCTTCCTTCATTGTGCCTCAGTGACGTGTTCTGTGCGCCTTACCTAATGCTTTTTCTAAAGTTGGTATTCATTTTTCTAAAGTTGGTATTCATTTTTCTAAAGTTGGTATTCATTTTTCTAAAGATGGTATTCATTTTTCTAAAGTTGGTATTCATTTTTCTAAAGTTGGTATTCATTTTTCTAAAGTTGGTATTCATTTTTCTAAAGTTGTTCTTGATGCCGCCACACCATCTTTTCCGTGGTCGTCCTCTTTCTTAGCATTCATTATATATTTTCAATGTGGTTCTCTGTGGTAGACGATATGAAGAGATTCTTGTCAGATGAGACCATACTTGTTATTCTTTGATGAATTGAATAATTGTTTCATTTCATTCGTAGTTTTCTTCTAATTTCTTTACATTTAATTGTACCTATACACACATCATCATCAGGTGCCGTGCCGGCTGGCGTAGACGATCATGAATCTTCCCATATCTCTGTCTCTGGTGTTTGCTATCATCTCAGATGTTGACGCTCTTCCGTGAAGTCAGGCTATCCAACCGTTTCTCTCTCTCTGTTTTCCTCTATCTCGTCTCCCTCGAATTTACCGGTTGTTACAATGTGTTCTAAACCTCCCCTATACACGAACATACACACATATAAAATATATTAAAGAGCAGATGTTCATACCGTGTGGCATATTGAGAAATGCGATGTTAGACCAGTATACTTCTATGACCCAACAGCAAACAATGCTTGATCTGGTCAACATAACGACACAGTTGCTTGCTTTCCAGTGTTTCTCTTGTACCCATTTTAGCCCTGGTGAGCGTGAGAGCCGTTTGCGGTCGGGAAAATCCGACCGGGGATGGAACCGAGACCAGGAAGCATTGAGTTAACTACTATGCTATTGCGGCTCACAATAGACTGTACCTGATTGCATATTGATGTGAAACCTCTCTGTGTTTATAATAAAACTTTTGTGAAATTATCTTCACTCACCCGTGTGTTGTCGGAGCTCGCAAGGGGAGCAAAGAATAGTAACACAGCGACCTACAAGCCAGGTCGCAAGAGGTGAGTGAGCTAGGGCCACAGGAAAGCTATCCTAATAAATAGCAGCGCAGAAATTAGATGTGCTGGTCTGCTTGTTGGTGCATAACTGGTACAGCGTACAATCAATCGCTCTTCGGCTCAGATCACATAGAAATCACAAAGAGTAGTTTAACAAATGGTCGACATGGAGTGTTTGAAAGAAGAAACTATCTTCATATCTTGTTATGTTTGCTTTTTCGTTATGTATAAGTAAGGCGAAATACGTCAGAACAAAATAATTTAGTTTTACAAATTACAAAAACAACATAGAGCGACGTTTCGACCAAAAGGCCTTTATCAAGAAAGGATACAAAACAAACGATGTGATTAATAGTTCCTATGTTACATCACAGATACAGTCACACGATATATACTTAATTCGGTTAAACTTAGGAATAAAAGCACAGCAAGATCTCAACGGCACTGCACGAACTCCGTGGCACCGGCGAGGGTCCCCGATGTAATTTTAAAGATAGTAAGAATATTTTGTAGGTATTTTAGTTTTTATTTTTCTAATTAATTTTTCCCGGGCAGCTGCTTTTCAGACTGCTCTTCTCGATTTTGAACTGCCAATGGTTCTTTTCCGTACTCAACATGAACACGGTTCCTAGGTTTTATCGTCCATCTCTGATAGGTCTAGGAACTTGACCACACCTCCGTTGAGATCAGGTGGAAAAATATCTCGATGGCTCCACGAAGGAACGAACCCAGTAGCCTTGGAACATGAAGCGAACACTTAATATCTACGCCACAGGGAGTCCCACAAGGGAAGTTTATTCTGTACAATATATTCAAACTTATTATTAAATAGCACATACCTTTTATCTTGGCAGATGCGGCCAGGAGACCCGCATGATGCCCATCAGAAGACGGATGCTGCTACAACTATACAGGCACAGTACCGCCAGTTTTCTTCCAAGGAAGAGACTAAGGAAATGCGAAACGAGGATGCAGCAATCAAAATTCAGGCTGGATTCAGAGGATACCAGAGTCGGGAACAGGTTCGACAGATAAGGTCAGTGCTCTACTAAAATATTTATCAATAAGATTTTGTTTATTTATTTGATCTGTGATCAATGCTATTTTACTGATCTACACACATTGCTTTCTGTACACATTGCTTTCACATTGCTTTACACATGCTTTCTGTACACATTGCTTTTACACACATTGTTTTGTACATTGCTTCACACATTGCTTTCTGTACACATTGCTTTCTGTACACATTGCTTTCTGTACACATTGCTTTCTGTACACATTGCTTTCTGTACACATTGCTTTCTACACATGCTTCTGACACATTGCTTCTACACACTGCTTCTTACATTGCTTTCACACTCTGCTTTCTAAATGCTACACACTCTGCTTTGACCATTGCTTTCTACACACTCTGCTTTCTGTAGACATTGCTTCTCCACTCTACTTTCACACACTCTGCTTTCTACACACACTGCTTTCTACACACTGCTTTCTGTAGACATTGCTTTCACAGTTACACACTCTGCTTCTCCATTGTTCAACATTCTTCACACTTGCTTTCTACACACCTGCTTACTGCTTACCTGCTTACACATTGCTTTCTCACACATGCTTCACCTGCTTTCTACACATTGCTTTCACACACCTTCTACACATTGCTTACACACTCTGCTTTCTACACACATTGCTTTCTACACACATTGCTTTCTAACACATTGCTTTCTACACACCTGCTTTCTACACATTGTTACACCTGCTTTCTACACACATTGCTTTCTACACACATTGCTTTCTACACACATTGCTTTCTACACACATTGCTTTCTACACACATTGCTTTCTACACACATTGCTTTCTACACACATGCTCTAATCTTCACACACATTGCTTTCTACACACATGCTTTACACTGCTTCTACACATGCTTCCCTCTTCACATTGCTTTCTACACACATTGCTTTCTACACATGCTTTCACACACATTGCTTTCTACACACACTGCTTTCTACACACACTGCTTTCTACACACATGCTTTCTACACAATTGCTTTACACACATTGCTTTCTACACACATTGCTTCTACACACATTGCTTTCTACACACATTGCTTTACTTTACACATTGCTTTCACACACATTGCTTTATCTACACACATTGCTTTCAACCCCTTGCCACACATTACTTTCTACACAAGACTAGTCATTTTGGCTATCTTTTCTTTTCTCCAGTCCTGTCTTGCTTCACAGCGTCTGGTTAAGAAGAGATTTCTAGAACGAGCACTTGTGTGCACTTCATAAATAGTGTCTTTCGTCGTCTCTGTTATCTCTGAGGTCTACCTTTTGCGTGGTAGGCATTTTGCTTTATATCCATTGTATCGAAGCAATATTGCTCTTTGAGGTGCGCTGTCTGTTTGTAATCTGCTTATGTGGCCGAACCATTTAATTTGTTGTTTCTTGATGAAGTTAGTACTGATGTTGTACCCACGTGTTTCCTGATGTCATCATTTCTCAACGGGTCTCTTCTTGTTACCCCCAACATTCTGCGCAGACACTTCACTTCTGTCGTGACTAGTTTTCTTATATCATTTGATGTCAGCGTCCAGGTTTGGCACTTGTAACCTCTGAAGTCTGCGACGGTGCGCCTGTATGACGGGGGACACCAGTCAAATGGTAAAGCAGGGTTTCACGAAAATCAGCCAGAGCGTCATAACGCGTCATCAAGCGTCATAACAAGCGTCATAACAAGCGTCATGGCTGACCAAATTCACAGTAGGCGAACGCAGAAGAAGAAAGAAGAAAAGTGATACATAAGCAAACAAGAAATTCATATTCATATTCTTTTTTTCTTTGTCTGCGTTCTCACTAGATTGGGATTTCGATTTCTAATCTGCCACAGATTAATAGCCACGCCACAGTTGTCTTCGGTTCTACAGATGGGATTCGATTCTAGTAAACGCAGCCGTCTGCCTCAGATTATCAGCCACGCCATACAGTTTGTCTTGACGCTAGTGTAAGTGGGCCACCTCTTTCTTCTCAAGTCTGCATACTGGGGCAGTTCTGTAGGATATAATTCCTACGATTTCTGCTTCCCCATTTGTGCCAACATCTTCCAGCAGTAAGTTTTGGCCACCCTTGTGATGGTGGGTCTGACGTTCTTACTGCGTAGCTAAATCTCCGAGACAGATTGGCGGCCGTAGAATCCGTTATCCCATTCCTCATTGTGAGGGGTCGTTGCACCATGTTATGCACCCTATGACTTGGTGCATCTGTTTTCTGCAAGCATTTGTTTCGGGTTAGCATTCCCTATAATATTCAAATAATAAAACAGTTTTAATTTTTATTTCCTTGCTCGCTTATGTAATAATGTATGTACGTGTCTTTGTACCAAAACGCCCGTGAAACATAGTCGAGTGTCACTAAACAAGGACTTGAGTGGAACTCGTAAGGGTAAGAGGTAAGGTGACACCCCAAACAAACCTGTAAACGGAGACTTGTTGAGGAACAAAATAAAATCGTATAATCAATAGAAGAGAACGATAAAGTTTGGGAAAGTGAAGGGGAAAAAAAGTATCAGGCAAGAAGTGTTCTTCAAGCATGTAATGCGAAGTAAAGATTTGAAACGTTTAGTGACAACACGTAAAATACAGGGAAGACGAGATCGTCGATGACAGAGGGAGAAGATGTTGGATGGTCTGTCATCGTGGTTCGACAATAGCTCGACTTCATAACCAACTGCGCCAGGGAAAGAGAGAGAGAGAGAGAGAGTTGGCGAGAGACATGATCACCAAAGCCTGCGGGCATATCACTTGACTAATTGTTAGAAAAATTGAAAAACTAAATACTATTGTCATTTTGTTCAGAAGAATGCCACCTAGTTGTATAAACAGTATTCTTGTGCGCCCTGGTTGTATAAATAGTATCTTTGTGCACCCCGGTTGTATAAATAGTATCACTGTGCGCTCTAGTTGTATAAATAGTATCTTTGTGCACACTAGTTGTATAAATAGTATCCTTGTGCTCCCTAGTTGTATCAATAGTATCATTATGCGCCCTGACACTTCTGCGCTTCTGCTTTTACCCGTTTTACTTTATCTCTGATGTCCGCAAAAATATGGACTTCAGAGATAAAAGAGGCGACGAAAGAAACTATCTACGAAGCGCATACAAGGGCCCGTTTAGAAATCTCTTCTTGACCTCACGCTGTGAGGCAAACAGGATTCGAGAAAGAAAGAAAGACAGACTTTGTCTATTTAGCTAGTTAGTTAGTTTATTCCTTTCGAGCCAAAGGCGGCACATAGGGCAGAGGTTTTAGATCTCCATGTGATACGGTTCGTTTCTAGCAGTTGAAGATCTTGTATGGTTTTACATCCCAATAGTTTACTTTCTTGTTGGATTGTTCTTCGAAGAGTGGTCTTAGGTCTTCCACGTTTTCTTCCCAACTGGTGACCACATAAGGACTTGTTGATTTAGTCTCTTTTCATCTGATCTAAAACATGACCTAAATATTTCCACCTTCGTTTCTTATAAATTTGATACGGGTTGTTGGTGTGTTCTATCTCTCACTGTGTTGTTAGAAACGAAATCACTCCATTTGACTTTAATAATTTTCGTAGACATTTATTCTCAAAGCTGTCCAGTTTCTTATCAATTTTCTTTGTTGATTTCCAACTTTCACAACCGTAGGTCAGTACAGAAATCACACATGACCTAAATAATTTAACTTTTGTACATATACTAAGGTCTTGAGATTGCCAGATATTCGTTAATTTAGTGAAGGCACTAGCTGCTATAGCAATACGAGAGTTTATTTCTTTCATCGTGTCTCCGTTGTTTGACACTTTACTACCCAAATATGTAAAATGTTCAACTTTCTCCAGTGTTTGGCCATTTATTACGATGTTGTATATTTAGCGTGTGTGTATATTACTTTGTCTTTGTTACAATTCTCTTCTACATAATTCATCATCATCATTGGCCTCTTTGTCTCAGGAGACAATAGGTGTTGCATCACGTAGTATGTTCTGTGCTGAATCACAACGTTTCATGTGGCTGTAATGGCCTATTCTGGAGTGGCAATCCTTGCCACAGTTGCTGCAGGTAAAACTGGAGACTAGAGCCGATGCATGGGATGTTCTCTCTGCACTCTGTGCTGTCTTTTGCCTCCACATGTGATGTTGTTTTTCTTCTTTTCTTTTTGAGCCGCCAATGTTCTGTAAATCTCATTTGTATCTTGGTCTTATTCTTTCTTTGGATTCTATATGTTTGTGGTGTAGAGGTTACGTGCTAGCCTCTCGTTTCTAAGGCACTCGGCTCGTTCCTTCGGGAAGTCATCGGAATATTTTTCTATATGTCTCTGATCTCAGTGTGTACATGAGATCAAGTTCCCAGTCCTGTCGGAGCCGGTCGATAAAACGTAAGTCTCGTGTTCAATTTGAGCACGGGAAAGAACCGTTGGCAGTTCAAATTTGAGAGTAACCGGCTGGAAAGAAGTTGCCTAGACGAAATTCATTAGCATGATTTATAAAATAAAATTTCTACCAAATATTTCACTATCTTTTAAATTACATCATGGACCCTCGCCGGTGCTACCTATTTCGTGCACTCCTACTAAGATCTTCCTGTATAAGAAAGAGATTGGAACACACATGGTTACTCACCGAAGTGCAATGATGATGATCCTATCAATCAATCAATCAATCAATCAATCAATCAATCAATCAATCATTCAATCAATCAATCAATCAATCATTCAATCATTGAACCAAACTATCTCCATGAAGATGGATCATTTTCATCTTGTTTCTGCGTGTGCCTTGTTTAGTGTGTAACTGAGCAGTCACTAATGTACCTCTGACATGCCAAGTAGATCTCTCATGAGTCTTGTTTATTATTTGCCTGTCTAGAAGTCTATCCATTGATCTGTATATGTATATGTCTGTCTAGGAATCTATCAACATGTCTTGATTAATTGTCTGCTTGTATCTATCCTAAAGCTTGTTTATGTATCTGCCTATAGGCGTGTCTCTGTAGCGGTATATTTATTTATATGTCTATTTAGAGAATCAATACATATATAGACTACTATATATATATACCCACACACACACACACAAACGCGCACCCGGGTGCACGCACGCACACACGCATTAAGTAAATACATATATATATGTTTATTTAATTGGTTTTCTAAATTCTATTATATAGATGGGTTTTTTTATGTTTAATTTTCTTGTATCGTCCCAACTGTGCACATGTCTTGCAGTTATTAGTATACCCACACACACGTAACAATTATCGTACTCACACACACATGTAACAATTAGCATATCCACACACACACCCGTAACAATTATCGTACCTACACACACACGTAATAATTAGCGTACCCACTCACACACGTAACAATCAGCGTACCCACACACACTAATAGTACCACCACACTATAAGCGTAACCCACACACACGTAATAAGTAGCGTACCCACTCACACACGTAATAATTAGCGTACCCACTCACACACGTAATAATTAGCGTACCCACTCACACACGTAATAATTAGCGTACCCACTCACACACGTAATAATTAGCGTACCCACTCACACACACACGTAATAAGTAGCGTACCCACTCACACACGTAATAATTAGCGTACCCACTCACACACGTAACAATCAGCGTACCCACACACACATGTACCAATTAGCGTACCCACACACACGTAGCAATTAACGTACCCACACACGTACCAGTCAGCGTACCCACACATACGCGTAACAGTCAGCGTACCCACACACGTAACAATTAGCGTACCCCACACACACACACACACACACACACGTAACAGTCATCGTACCCACACAGAATCGTAACAATAACCGTACCCACACACACGTAACAATCAGTGTACCCACACACATACACACGAACAAATCTGTAAATTTAAATATCCCGTCATTTCAAATATACTGCAACTTGTTCTCATCTCATACTGACTTGCCACTCCCTGCATCCTATTCCCATCTCACTCTAGCTTGCCACTCCCTGCATCCTATTCCTATCTCACTCTAGCTTGCCACTCCCTGCATCCTATTCCTATCTCACTCTAGCTTGCCACTCCCTGCATCCTATTCCCATCTCACACTAGCATGCCACTCCCTGCATCCTATTCCCATCTCACTCTAGCTTGCCACTCCCTGCATCCTATTCCCATCTCACTCTAGCTTGCCACTCCCTGCATCCTATTCCCATCTCACTCTAGCTTGTTACTCACTGTCTGATATAGTTACTCTTATATTTCTCCTCATATGAAAATAATGATCAGAAAATCATTAGCTAGTGAAGATAAAAGCACTCTGCCTGGCAATAATAACGGGAGCCGCTTCAGTATGGTGTGATATGTTCAACAAACCACCCACAGACAAGAATCAACAATGAATTTCAGTCTTGAATTATTATTTTCTCACCTGTTTTGTTTGTTTATATTCAGAAACGAATTTTGGAAATTCTTTCATAGAATATAATGTCTGAATTTTACTTTAACTTTTTCTCGATTGCGAATTTTGGTTATATTCGAGATATTAATAAAACTTCATCTTTGAGGTAGCTCTAGATGATAGTGACTAATTGTGTTGTTTACTTTGTTCCATTTTGTTGAGGATGGGGAATATGTCGTGGATGTTTTATATCAATTAGAACAAATAAAAACATGAACGAAGCTTGATGAAACAGCGTTGAAAATATAAATATAATATCAATATAAAAATATAAATATAATATTAGTATAAAAATATAAATATAATATCAATATAAAAATATCAATATAATATTAGTATAAAAATATAAATATAATATCAATATAAAAATATAAATATAATATTAGTATAAAAATATAAATATAATATTAATATAAAAATATAAATATAATATCAATATAAAAATATAAATATAATATTAGTATAAAAATATAAATATAATATCAATATAAAAATATAAATATAATATCAATATAAAAATATCAATATAATATTAGTATAAAATATAAATAATATCAATATAAATATAATATTATATAAAATATAAATATAATATCAATATAAAAATATAAATATAATATTAATATAAATATAAATATAATATCAAATAAATATAAATATATAATATCAATATAAAAATATAAATATAATATTAGTATAAAAATATAAATATAATATTAGTATAAAAATATAAATATAATATCAATATAAAAATATAAAAATATAATATTAGTATAAAAATATAAATATATATATATAAAATCGCCTGTGTGGTGACAGGGCTCGCAAGGGGAGCAAAGAATAGTACCGCTTCAATCTGCAAGGCATGTCGTAAGAGACGACCGATGTAGGACCTAGGGTAGCTACCATTGGAAATAAAAAGCATCGCAGAAATCGGATGTGCTGGCCTACTTGTAGGCGCATAACTGGCACAATCGCTCTTGGCTCAGATCACATACAAATCATCCAGTGGTTAACAAGTGGTCGATGTGGAGTGTTCGAATAAGGAGAAAATATAAAAAGTAGTGAAACAATTCTTCTTCTGTTCCACCATTTACCCATTTACTTCTTTTATAGAAGTGCTACGGGGGGAATGTCGTGATTTTCTGTGTTCTAAAGCACCTTGTTAAGCTGTTATTTATTTTCTTAAGGTTGTTCTTGACGCCGTCGCTCCATCTTTTGCGTGGTCTTCCTCTTGCTGTGTACTCGTTATACTTTTTTCAGTGTATATTTCTGTTGTAGACAATCCCAGGGCATTCTTGTCTGGTGTTCAAACCATTTATTCTGCTGTTCTTTTATGAATTGCTTGACTGGTTTCACATCCAGTCTTCTTCTGATTTCTTCATTTCTAATTTTGTCTCTTATTGTCACACCTGCAGCTCTTCTAAGACACCTCATCTCTGTCGTTATGATTGTCCGCTCATTAACTGCTGTTATTGGCCATGTTTGACGCTGGTAACATAGTGTTGGCCCAAAAAATCGTTCTTGTGAAACAATTATGAATGCATATTTCCTTGGCAATAATAGATTGCTAGATAGTGCTGCAGTGTTATGTAGAATAGATAATAGTGTTAAATAGGTGGTTATTGCGTTGATATTTTATTGCAACCGACAAACGGCTCTCGGGTAACAAGGAAACTGCAGGTTGTAAAATATTGCATATGAAGATTCAAATCTATCGAGACTGTGTAATTAGATCTTTACTCGCCCGCGTGGTGACGGAGCCCGAAGGAAAGCAAAAATAGTACCACTGCAACCTATAATGCATGTCATAAGAGGCGACTGATGTAGGCCCTAGGATGCTACCCTAGTAAATAAAAAGCAGCGTGAGAGGAGAAATTGAATGTGCCGCCTACTTGTAGCGTATAATTGACACAACGTACAATCGTTCTTAGCAGAACTACAATGCATAGAGGATTTAAGGGCCGATGAGGTTTTAAAGACGATCTTGACTATATGGCACATAAACATGGACAGCGTACTCAAGGCATGAGAGGAGACTTAATATCTTGACTATATGGCATACAAACATGGACAGCGTACTCAAGGCATGAGAGGAGACTTAATATCTTGACTATATGGCATACAAACATGGACAGCGTACTCAAGGCATGAGAGGAGACTTAACATCATTTTCCTTCGATGTCTCTGCAAGATTACGAACATCAGGGTGGAACGACAAGATAACCAACTATAAAGTACCGCAACATGCAAACTTGCCTTCCATCATGGGCATGCTCAGCAGTAGAAGACTAAGATGGCTAGGACATGTGAAAGTAATGAAAATAGCCGCATACCTCAGCAGATGTTCTGTGAGCTCAAGGATGTCTGCAAGGTCTCCTTGAAGAAAATGAAGAACTTTTCTATCGCTCCCATCAAATGTGAAAAATTAACTGATGATTGAGTCGTGTGGAGAACAACATTATGCAAAGTTGCAGAATCGTTTGAAAAGTGAGTTAGGGATAAGCCAAAACGTAAGAGAGACAAGGGCAAACCCAGAAGCTATCACAGTAGAACACTTGCTAATTGACCACCGTCTGTAAAGACGAAAAAAGCGATATATATACAAATATACACATATATGCGCACACCATATGAACATATAAACATGAGCACAGCACACCATATGAAAATGCACACATACGCACATCACAAATATAAAAATACACATATATGCACACATCACACATGAATATACACACACGCACACCAAACATAGAGATATGCACACAAACACACAACACTCATATTGATTTTGAACATACGCATAGTTCATACGAATATATACACATACGCACAATATCAACACGACTATACACATGTTTGCATAGCACACACACACACACACATACATATGCACACATAGTAGTTATTAAGCACACGTATATACAACATGGTCATCAGAAGGTCTTAATAGCTGACTCATGCTAGCTGATTCAGTAAATAAGCATCTGCAAGCTGTGATGGGAAACTTCTGAAATCAAGTGGGGAAGCATTAGTGATGAGGAATGTTTCAAGCATTAATTATGAGAGAATGTAACACTGTGCAGAATGTAATTAATTATGAGAATGTAACATCAATGATGAGAATGTAATATAAGTGCTGAGAGTGTAATATCAGTGATGAAATGTAACATAGTGCTGAGAATGAAGAACTTGAAATGAGAATGGTAACAGTGGGGGAAATGAGAATGTAACAGCTGACAACAATAAATTCCTAACATCATTTGATGAGATGTAACATCGGGGTTGAGAGAATGCTATCATCAGTTTGAGAATGAACAATCGTGATGAGAATGTAACATCAGTGATGAGAATGTAACATTAATTATGAGAATGTAACATCAATGATGAGAATGTAATATCAGTGATGAGAATGTAATATCAGTGATGAGAATGTAATATCAGTGATGAGAATGTAATATCAGTGATGAGAATGTAATATCAGTGATGAGAATGTAATATCAGTGATGAGAATGTAATATCAGTGATGAGAATGTAATATCAGTGATGAGAATGTAACATCAGTGATGAGAATGTAACAGCTGTGCTGAGAATGTAACATCAGTGATGAGAATGTAACAGCTGTGCTGAGAATGTAACATCAGTGATGAGAATGTAACATCTGTGCTGAGAATGTAACAGTAGTGATGAGAATGTAACATCTGTGCTGAGAATGTAACAGTAGTGATGAGAATGTAACAGCTGTGCTGAGAATGTAACAGTAGTGCTGAGAATGTAACAGATGTGCTGAGAATGTAGCATCAGTGATAAGAATTTAACATCAGTGATGAGAGTGTAAGATAAGTGCTGAGAGTGTAACATCAGTGCTGAAAATGTAACAGTAGTGATGAGAATGTAACAGCTGTGCTGAGAATGTAACAGTAGTGCTGAGAATGAAGAACTTTGAAATTGAGCGTAGGATAAGCAAGGGGTGCGGTGCGTTAAAATGGACAGATTACCTCATGTATAACCAGCGAACAACAAAAATAAATTCCATACACATCGTTGTCTTCTTACTGAGACTGAGCACCTATGGGTCTGCCAGGAGTACACTATCATCAGCTCTTAAACATCGAACAATCTTGTTGAAAACGAGTGTCCGTCAGGTAACTAAACAGGGAGTTGAAAATATATTTGAAGTCGGTGACCTGTTCATGATTAAAAAACTCGATTTTCTTCCAAATTTGACATTTTATATTAACTTCCGTTCAATATAAATACAATTTTAAAGAAAAAACACGTATTTTTAAGAACTTCACTTTGCAGAAACAAAATAATGATATATTAAGCGTTTTTAGCATGATATAAATATTGATGTATCACAAC
Organism: Arion vulgaris; assembly: GCA_020796225.1. Lineage (NCBI taxonomy): Eukaryota > Metazoa > Mollusca > Gastropoda > Stylommatophora > Arionidae > Arion > Arion vulgaris. The sequence continues at coordinate 4,190,356 of CM036768.1, read as the reverse complement.
ATACCAACAGGTCACCAAGTTTTCTTCAGTTAGATTTAGTTTTTGTTATGTCTACGTTGCTTCTGGGCGTTCCTTCCTGTTTTAGAATTCAATGTTGATCTCTCCAAATAAGAAGACAGTTTTCTACTTTCTTTGACAAAAAGGTTAAAATTATATAAATATGCAACAAGAATTAACAACAAACATGCTTTATATAATTTTATTGTTTGATTCAATTTTGTGGTTTTTTCGGGGTGTTGTTTTGTTTATTTGAATTTTGAATTTTATAATTTTATCACTTTGGCATAATTTTCTGTTAACTGTAGAATTTTGTTGTATAAGTTCGGAACATACATTAATCGATCAGAGATTATTAGGCATATTCAGTTTAGATTGATTGTTTGACGGATTGATTGATTGTTTGACGGATTGATTGATTGATTGATAAAACGTAGATCAAGTGTTCAATTTGAGCACGTCACAGAACAATTGCAAGTTCAAAACTCGAGAAGAGCAGGCTGGTAAACCGCTGCCCGGGTAAAATTCATTAGAAAAATTAAAATTCCTACAAAAAATATCTTCTACATCTTCAAAATTACATCGGGGACCATCTCCGGTGCTATGGAGTTCGTGTACTGCAGCTGAGATCTTCCTGTGTTAGGAAGAGATCGGAGCACACATGGTTACTCGCTGAAGTACGTTAATCAATCAATATTTAGATAGATATAATATGTGTATAAAAAGTTCAACACCAAAAATCACCAACATCAGCATAAGAAAGAAAGTTGGCACAAAACCGTGCTTGAATTACATAGATAAACAAAGAATGAAGACGTTTGGCCACTTAATAAGAATGCATCCAAACTCCACAGTATACAGAGTCTTCTACAACAGAACATCGGGAAAGAAGGCAAGAGGAAGACCACGGAACAGATGGTTAGATGGCGTAGCAGAATCCTGTGAAAGAGCAAAGATAACAATCACACAAGCCACCAGAACAGCGCAAGACAAAAACAGAAAACCACGACACTGGGCAACAGCCCGGTAGCAGTGTGACGACAAAAGAAGAAGAAGATAAAAAGTTAACTATCTGACATGACATGATGAAATGTGGAAATGATGACATCAAGATGACGGATGCCGTCTTATACAGCCACGTTCAAACTATCGAGAATGTTCGAAATTGGATATAACAGATGTGAATTTTTCATTATAAAGGATTAGAGTAAAACGTACAGTAGAATGTTTACTATTCGGAATAGAATAGTTTAGTTAAGTATCCTGAAAATTCATGAAATCAGTAATTAATACCCCACTGTGGCGGACCTGGTAAACCAACAGTGCGTTATATTGCTAAATTAATTTTGTTTTTTCAAGAGATTACGCTTAATCGCAAGAGTGGACAACCAATTTCATTATCCACGTGGAAAGACAAAGATAATAGATTATCTGATATATATCAATCTAATATCTACTGCACACAACTTAAATACAACATCTTTGAGCGATAACAATCATCATAATCAGGTGGCTTGCCAACCTACGTAGGCGATCATGGATCTCCACAAATCTCTGTCTTTGGTGTTTGCTATCTCCACAGATGTTGACGCTCTACCGTGCCATGAAGTCAGGTTATCCAAAACTTTCTCTCTCTCTGTCTTTCTATATCTCCTCTCCCCTCGATCTTACCAGTTGTTACAATGTGTTCTAAACCTCCGTTTCTCATCATATGTCCGAAAAATGATTACTGTCTCTTTCTTATATTGATGATAAGCTTTCTCTGTGTCTTCACCTCATTCAACACCTCCACATTAGTCATTTTAGCAGTCCATGGATTCTCATCATTCTTCTGTAAAACCACATCTCTGTCGCCCTCAATATCTTCAATATCAAATCATTGAGAGAGAATAATTCTGATGTTATTCATTACATTCGTTCTTCTTTGCGTTCGTTCTTTACAACCAATTTTAATCACTCTTTGTGATATGTTTGATCTTTGCCAAGAACGTGTATACGTTGCACATTGGTTTGGTAGGCCCCTAAACACATAGACTTCTACACATTTAGGACACGTGCATCCGATTTCAGCCAAACCTCCTTAGTCGCCTCCTACGACATGCGTGTCATATAACAGTGGTTCTATTCTTTACATCCCAAATTTGAGCCCCAGTAACCACTCAGACGATCTGATGTTAGAAAACTAGTGTGGATGGAACCTAGTTAGATTCGTGGTGTATAAATAGTTTGATCAACGAATATCAAAGCAGTCATTGAAGTGGGATACAAAGGGTTCAAGAAAGAGAGGTCGACCTAAGGAGACACTGAAACGAACTTTGCTGAAAGAGGCAAGAAATATTGGTCTCAGTTCAATGGATGAGATTGAGCGAGTTGCCCAGGATAGAGCGGTATGGTGAAATTACTTGCAGGCCCTATATAACGTATAACGGTACGAGAGGAATTATTATTAATATTATATAAATAGTTAAACTAACATTGTGTTACGTCTAAAGGCTCTAACTGTGAAGGCTTGAACTTCATTGCACCGGGCTTCCCAATATAGATCCGCCCCTGTTGACAGAAATGGCACGCCACCTGCCGAGAGTGTTGCACAAATCACGAACTCCGTAACTCCAACAACAATCATATGGATCTCATAGCTACTTATAATTGTGTACTAAATGTATTTTATATTTGTACAAACTGCGTACAAGGACTGTATTGTGTAGTAGTATGTTCCAAGTCTATCTGGTATTGTGTAATATTCTGTTCTCTGTGCAGTCTAACGATTTTAGTACTTGGTTTGTATATGAAGGGCAGGGTCCCAGGACGCAGAGGTAGAGACAGACCAAGAAGAAAATGGCTACAAGATATTAAAGAAACCATGAATATGACCATCGACGAAGTGGGTGAACTGGCTAGAGACAGAGTGAATTTCAGATGCGCTGCAAAAAGAGCAACGTCCTATAAAGGATACACACCTTGATGATGATGATTGTATATGAGTGTGAGCGTCTGGTCGAATGAATTAAAACCCGGGCTCCTATGTAGGAGACCCGCGTTCAATCCTCGATAAGGTCAAGAAGTTTTTTTTTCTGTCGGGGTCGTAAAGAAAAATCATAATCTGAACAATTTCAGGGCGACTGCACTAGCCATGCGGTCATTAAATCACACAGGCACAGGTCCCGGTAGTCTAGCCATGCGGCACAGGTCCCAATAGCCTAGCCATGCGGCACAGGTCCCAGTAGCCTAGCCATGCGGCACAGGTCCCAGTAGTCTAGCCTTGCGGCACAGGTCCCAGTAGCCTAGCCATGCGGCACAGGTCCCAGTAGTCTAGCCATGCGGCACAGGTCCCAGTAGCCTAGCCATGCGGCACAGGTCCCAGTAGCCTAGCCATGCGGCACAGGTCCCAGTAGCCTAGCCATGCGGCACAGGTCCCAGTAGCCTAGCCATGCGGCACAGGTCCCAGTAGCCTAGCCATGCGGCACAGGTCCCAGTAGCCTAGCCATGCGGCACAGGTCCCAGTAGGGGACCAAAAATAAAAGCTATATTACAGGCAGTGACGATAGATTTGTAAAATATTTATATATTTAAAAAAAAATTATTACTTGATATGTGGTTGATACTAATCATGGATGACCTGTTTGTTTCTCATGTCTTCTTTGGAAGTATTGTTTCTCATGTCTTCTTTGGAAATATTATTTCTGATGTCTTCTTTCGATGTATTGTTGCTATAGTTAGCGAAGAGTTGACAAATGATTTGATTATTTTTATTATTATTATTTATTTAGAGCAGGACGAGATGCTGAAGCTGAAGAGGAAGATATCGACATAGATCTTTCATCACAAGATGTAGAAAATGCCGCCATCATAATCCAAGCAGGTTTCAAAGGATTTAAAGCTAGGAAAGAGCTCAGTGCCTCACAGAATGGAATGCTTGAGGTATGAATTGATACGACTTTTTGAAGTATAATTTATAATTGGTAAATTATACGTTTTTATGAAACATAATTGATACAGTATTCGTTATTTATACGTTCTTCAGCAACATAATTGTTAATTATTTGTCTGTCTGTAACACAATTTATATTTGTTAAATATACGTTTGCCTGGAACAGGAATTATATCTGTTAATTATATGTGTTTGTCTGATACAGAAATTATATCTGTTAATTATATGTGTTTGTCTGATACAGAAATTATAATTGTTAAGTATACTTCTTCTTCTCTTCTACCATTTACTCCTTTATAGAAGTGTTTGGGGGATAACGTGTTGATCTTGTGTGTGCTTGATCTGAGGCACTTTGTAAGCTGATATTCATGTTCGAAAGGCTGTTCTTGATGCCGTCGCTCCATCTTTGCGTGGTATTCCTCTTGCTTTGTACTCTTTATACTTTTTCTGTGTGGCTCTGTGGTAGGCGATACCAGGGCATTCTTGTCAAGTGTCAAAATCCATTTAATCTGTTGTTCTTTTATGAATTATACGTTTAAGTATACGTTTCACTGAAACATAATTTATAATTGCCAATTATACGTTTGCCTAGAACATAATTTATATTTGATAATTATACGTTTGTTTGAGACAGAAATGTTTTTATCTTTTTCACAATATAAATAAATAGATAATGTAATGTGATCTCTCTCTCTCTTGCGTTCCCGGCCTAGCCTGATGGACCAACTTCTATCATGAATTTTACTCTTGTTTTTAGGATTCCGTTCCTCCGTACAGCTTTTCCGAAGCTCTGTGTGTTGTGGCCAGTACTCTTTTCGTATACCTGCTAAACGTTGACAGTCTTGCAAGACGTGTTCTGCCGTCATGTCTGCCATATTGCATGGGCACAGGCTAGTTGTGCCAATTTTAAATTTATGGAACATGTGGGCTCTGAGCTTGTTGTGGCCGGTACGGAGGCGAAATATGGCAACTTGTTCACTGCGAGAGAGACCATAGTATCCGTCACTGTCTGTGTACTGCGGATGGTCTTTTGCCCATTTGCTTCGATAGTGCGAACCGATGGTTGTTTTGACTTCCTCATGCTGATCTCGAGATCAGTCTGGGGTAGTCGCCCGCCCTCTTTGGCTAGCTTGTCGGCCGCTTCGTTTTCCCTAATGTTGCAGTGTGACGGTATCCACTGGATGACAGTGCGTTTGAGTGAACTCGTTAGTTCAGCGAGGGACATTTTGAGCTCATTCATCTCAGTTTTGCCGACGCATTTGAGTGCCGTGATGACCGATAGAGCATCGGTGAATATCACGACCTTGTTGCGTGTAGTGTTTCTTCTCTCCAAGATCATTTCGGCCGCCTTTTTGATTGCCTCTGCCTCTGCTCGGTAGTTATTCGAGTATTTGCCAGTTGCAATCGCTTTCTTGACCGTGACTTTCTTTGAGATTTTCAGCACTATTCCTCCTCCGCCATCGCTTATTGCGTTATTTGCCGTAATGTGATCGTTTCGTCCTGGACATTGTGAGAAAGAAGATGAAGATAGAGAGAGAAGTATTCACGCACACACAAACATCATCTCCCGTACATAACATCAACGCACACACACACAAACATCATCTCCCGTACAGAACGTCAACAAAATTGTTTGGAAGTCTGCTGAAACTTAGAAAGGCAGCAATATACATCCAGAAAACCGGACTGATTGTGTAGACATTGAGCAGCAAGCATCATCTCACACACTATGTTCGTTTTCTGCGTCTTAGATGACCCTGTTTGACATTTATAGTCGAAGGTTGACATTAATATTTTTGTGTATACTTTTGTGTATTCTTTGTGTATACTTTTGTGTATACTTTTGTGTATACTTTTGTGTATACTTTGTGTATTCTTTGTCTATACTTATGTGTATACATTTGTGTATACATTTGTGTATACTTTGTGTATACTTTTGTGTATACTTTTGTGTATTCTTTTGTCTATACTTATGTGTATACATTTGTGTATACATTTGTGTATACTTTTGTGTATACTTTTTGTGTATACTTTTGTGTATTCTTTTGTCTATACTTTTGTGTATACTTTTGTGTATACTTTTCTATATACATTTGTGTATACTTTTGTGTATGCATGTGTGTATACATTTGTGTATGCATGTGTGTATACATTTGTGTATACATTTGTGTATTCACAAAATAGATGAGACTGCAGTAAAACTATTTGGTTGGCAAAACCTGTCATCACAAAGTACTGTAGTTTTACAAATTACAAAAACAATGACGAAATACAGCAACGTTTCGACTAACCAGGCCTTTATCAAGCAAACGAACAACAGGAGTGACAAATTTAAAAAACAAATGGACGACTAACATTTTTTTTTACATTTGTGTATACATTTGTGTATACTTTTCTATATACATGTGTGTATACTTTTGTGTTTACTTTCTACATACATTTTCTGTTTACTTTTTGTGTATACCTTTGTGTATACATTTGTGTATACATTTATATATACATTTGTATATACTTTTATGTATACGTTTATGCATAGTGTTTACTTTCTACATACTGCTTGTGTATATACTTTTATACATGCTTTTTTGTGTACACTTTAATATATACTTTTGTGTATACTTTGTGTATATTTTGTGTATAATTTCTGTATATTTTTGTGTATATTTTATGTATACTTTTGTAGACACATTTTCTGCAACAAAGAAACATCCACAACAACAAAATTGTCTTCCTTTGCGACTGCATGTCAGTCCTGCAGGCCCCGCACAAAGGGAGCCACAAGATAATATGGAAAGAGCTGACACTACAGCTAAACATTTGTGTATACTTTTCTCTATACTTTTGTGATAAATATCAAATGTAGTCACATTCTTATTTTTCTGTCGTTACACTGTTACTGGGTTGTTGCCCAAAAACGTGGTTTTCTGTTTTTGTCTTGCGCTGTTCTGGTGGCTTGGGTGACTGTTACATTTGCTCTTTGGCAGGATTCTGCTATTTTCTCCCCATATGTACCAATAGTTTACACTAACATAAAGATTCTTCTTTTTTTAAAACACATGCATTTATATTTCTGATTTGTAGGATACGCCCATGAACAGCCATTCCGATATGGAAGTAACCACTGGTCAAGAGTTAACTGAAGCAGATTCTGATAATGCTGCCACAAAAATACAAGCTGGATACAGAGGTCATATTACTCGTAAACAATTGAAAGAACAGGTAATGCATGTTATCAGTTTATTGTACACCCAGAAGTGGCATCATGTGGATGTGTGTTATCATTTTGTATGTTTTACACAATATGTGATTTTTTTAAAGTTGTGATTAAATAACATGTTTGATTACAGTTTTATGTGAATCTATTCTTCTCCATTTCGGCATGGTAAACTACCACATACATGTCTTTTTTTCATGTTGTCCATTCCTGAAGAAACGTGCGTGGACGCCCATGCCTGTAACTAAATGCAGGCATCACCTTCCTACACATCTGTTATATGCCCACATTTCCTGTCACTAACATCGCCTACTTCAGTGATGTCCAACGTGTCTATATATCGGGGCGCATCTAACTGATAGTTGTGGAGGTGCGGTCGCCATGTCGTGATTACATTACCACTACTACTAATAGTAATAACAAGAGTAATGTTAATATAGTTGAGATGCAGACGATTTCTTCAGTGAAAAGGCAACAGGTGAGGTTAAGGGGCAGTAGAATGGTTACAAAAGAAATCACGATTGCAAAGCGGGAAGATCGTGTTCTTGCAAGTGATACGAAAAGCATAATAATTGTGTTTTCTTGAGAAATCTTAATATTAAAACCGGCATAGTAAAACAGGGCACCATAAATGTATGACACATGCACTATGGCACCCGTGGACACTGTGTTGAGCAGCGTTGTTCCAATGTATCGACACATCTTCCCGTCTCTACAATTGGTTATTGGTTACTAAACTGACGTCATTGCACTCCGGGCAGACCCATAGGTGCTCAATCTCCCCAACAGATATCGAAGAGTATGCATACTGATGGTTCCCGTGACCCGCTGATTAAACACACCTCTCACTCTCTGCCTCTCAGGCATCCAGTTCGACTTGAACAACGGGTAACTCTAAACTGCTTAAATCGCTTGATCGATTCAACATCGATTTTAGTGTCTTCTCTCCTCTACCTCTTCTTTTGTATGCATATTTTTTTGTCTGATCTGCTGGAGGACCAGTCAACGGTGCACGAACCCGTAGCACCGGCTGGAGCTTATTACATATAATACAAATTAGATAGCAATGTAAACATGAAAACAAAGAGCATGTAACATTATAATTGGTGAAAACGTATAAATCTACAATTATACATTTCATGTCCTTAATAATCACACCCCTTTCTCTATATATACACACTCCCTGTTTATATATATATATATTTACAGTGGTGGTCGTCATTAAGGGCCAATGGGACCGGGCCCCACCAAAAGTAAGGTTTAACGTGTATTTATTATTTTATACATTAAAATATATCCTAACCGAAACCATGATTGTTCCGAAATTTTCTGTCTGGCCCCACCAACAAAATTAATCACGAGCCGCCACTGTATATTTATATACCCTGTGTCTCCAGGAATTGCAGAAACAGACTGAGGAAGACAAACAGGCAGATGAGATAGTAGACATTGACCTAACTGACCCGGATGTGGAAAGATCGGCCGTGAAGATCCAAGCTGGCTTTAAAGGGTTGAAGGCCAGGAAAGAGTTGAGAAAGGTGAGAGATATCATACTTATCAATGGTATTATTTTAGGAGCTCTCTATTGCTATGTATAGAACGAAGGCCTTTCTCTCTTGCAGGGATAGATAATGATATCGTTATTGTTGAGACTGTAACTTGTTGTCAGTATTCGTAGTGGTGGAGGGTCGATGACGATTATCTATGGTGGTCAGGATGCCGGTTTGATGGTTCGATGACTTGGTCCTACGTTTGCTCCGCTCCTCCATAGTTGCAGAGTTACCATTATATATATGTAGGGTTATAAATCGTGGTTCCTGTCGAGACTTCCTGTCTTCTTTGTAATATTTACATCGATAGTGATATATTCCCTCCTTTACGCGCTCCATATTATTCCATGTAAATATACATCAATGATGTTCCCTAATATTTCATATAAATATATTAATGTATAATTGTTGTAGTAGTGAAATGTCCATACCATACAGTTATCTTCCAATTGAGTCCTATACATTTATCTCATAGTACTGAGTTCTTCATTGCAGTTTCCTAACCATTTCATCTTAGTTTCATTGTAGTTTCTTCGTAATGGCTACTGAGCCGATGTCACTTTCCTTCCTTCCTGAGTTCCATATTATTTGTATGCCAATATATTAACGATGTTCCATATTAGTTACAAGGGTTCCTCATTTGTACATTACATTCATACATTCTCCATATATAGAACGACTAATCACTTCGTTTTATGAGTTTATGTCGATGTTAATTATCTGGACAATACAACAGACACGTCCATCTGTATCCTATGTTTGTCTATTTGTTTACTAACTGTTGCTAATGACCGTCACTACACAACTACGTCAATTGGTTTTTCTACGTCGATGTCTCGTTTTAGTGTTGCCATCTGCTTAGAAAGTATCTGGCTTGTAAACACTACAGTCTGCTAATAAACTATCTAAATATATACAAGCTACACACTAAAGCTAACTGTCTGGTTCATCAGCTGCCACCTGGGGGCGGACTGCTACTACAGTATGATTATTTGATTCACTGTTTTAATCAGTAATTTCATCAGTTGATCGTTAATCGATATTTATCGGTACACCATTGTTTACTGTTTTATGTTTTGCGTTTGTTGAAATCAACTTTCGTCACTATATGATATCTGTAAATACTAATCTTCATCATCTTCTTCTGCGTTCTCACTAGATTGGGATTTCGGATTCTCTAATAAAGGCAGCCGTCTGCCTCAGATTATCAACCACGCCATACAGTTTGTCTTGGACACTGGTCTAAGTGGGCTACCTCTTTCTTCTAAGTCTGCATACTGGAACAGTTCTGTAGGATATAATTCCTATAGTAATTCCTATGATTTCTGCTTCCCCGTTTGTGCCAACCTCTTCCCGCAGTAAGTTTTGGCCACCCTCGTGATGGTAGATCTGACATTCTTACTGCGTGGCTAAATCTCCAAGGTAGATTGGCGGCCGTAGAATCCGTTATCCCATTCCTCATTGTGAGGGTCGTTGCACCATGTTATGCGCCTTACGGCCTGGTGCATCCATTTTCTGCAAGTATTTGTTTCGGTTAGCATTCCCTAGCGGACACGTGCATCCGATTTCAGCCAAACCTTCTTAGTCGCCTCTTACGACATGCGTGGCAGGTAACAAAGGTTCTATTCTTTACACCCCAAATTTGTGCCCCGGTAACCACTCGGGTGGCTGTGGTAATGTTATCAAGTATAATGTGACAAATACAGATTGTGATAGTGATGATGTTATCAACTATATAATATGACAATTACAGATTGTGACAGTGATGATGTTATCAACTATATAATGTGACAATTACAGATTGTGATAGTGATGATGTTATCAACTATATAATATGACAATTACAGATTGTGATAGTGATGATGTTATCAACTATATAATATGACAAATTTGGATTGTGTTAGTGATGATGTTATCAACTATATAATGTGACAAATACAGAATGTGGTAGTAATGATGTTATCAACTAGAATATGACAGATACAGATTATACTATTTGCTTGTTATGAAAGTGATCATTTTGTTTAGATATTGAACAAGTACGAATCAAATATTATTTTTCTAAACAGAAATCTGAGGAGAGAAGACAACAAGCAGAGGAAGAGCAGCAGATTATTCAAGAAAAAGATGCTGATGAGGCAGCAGTTAAAATCCAGTCAGCTTTCAGAGGTCACATGACACGTTCATCCATAAAGCAGTCATCAAATGATACAATACTTCAGTCGACAAACAACGAGAACGATGATGATGTAATAGATGAGGTTAACAAAATTGTACCAGTACAGGATGTTGAAGAAGTTATTGACATTGATTTGACAGATCCAGAAGTGAAGAAAGCCACAATGAAGCTGCAGGCTGGGTTCAAAAGTCTCAAGGCAAGGAAAGAGATGCAGAGGCAAGAAGCAGAGTTAAAGGCGCATGTTGCACTTACTGAGGAAAGTCAAGTTCGTGAGGAATTGACCATTCAAGATGAAATCAAACAAGACGATGCTGTGACTGGAGGTGCAGTTTTAGAGGAAACTGATGCTGGACAAGACGATCATCCTGAGCGAGTTCGAGCAGCAAGTATAATTCAAGCAGGTTTTAGGGAAATGAAGACACGCAATGAGAACAAAGATATTCAAGATAATGAACCAGAGGATGATAATACACAAGAGGAGAAAAAGGCCGATGAGGAAGAAGAGGATCATGTATCGAAGAACGAACCAGATGAAATGTGATAACTAACCATCTTTGATAATGTTATCTGCAGATCTGAAACAAAATATTTCAATATTTATAAACATAGGTAATAGTTCATAGAAAGATCAAGTGATATAATGTGTGTGAATGTGTGAGTTCAATGTCTACTTGTTATGTGTGTTTTCCCCCCACATTATTTCCTCACCTTTTTATTCTATCTTCATCATTATTATTACAGTATTATTCAATGTTTAACTACATCAACATATGTCATCAAAGTAAATGAGACGATACTAAGACAAGTCCATCAATATCTGAGAATGCTGATATAACATCAGAAGATAGATGCAGATCAGAAAAGCTGTTTCTTTAATTTGCCATCTATTCAGGCATAGACAAGATGCCTAGTATAGCACCTTGACTGATATTTTGCCAAAAGATTTGCTTTCTCCCTCACCAATGTCCCTTGCAATTTAGGCGAGATTTACTCCAACTTCAGTAGTACGTGTACTTTAGATCCCCCAAATAACTGGACATGACTTCCTGTAGTCCAAGCGTGTACCATGTGCACACTGAGAATTGTTAGCTCAAGATGGGCTTGAGCCTTGAACTTTCCATGGCATGTATTCATAAACGCTGCGTTGTTATCAAATTCGTGGTCGACTACCCAAAATTCGCGATCGACTATCCCCAAATTCGCGATCGACTATCCCAAATTCGTGACCGACTACCCCAAATTCGCGATCGACTACCCCACATTCGTGAACGACTATCCCAAATTGTAAATCGACTACCCCAAATTCGCGATCGACTACCCCCAAATCAAAAATAAAAAGAGTAGTTTATGCTAAAACAGCATTTCAGATAATGGAAGGTATTATATCTTACAAGTCAATTGAATTCAGAAAAAGAGTTCTTCAGTGCTACATTGAGACAATACTGACATATGGATGCAAGTCAGGGACAATAAATAAACGAATAAGATATTTGGATACCACACATGTGAATTTATATGAGACAGGTATGAATCCCATGAACTGCTAAAGTGTCTAATGGTGATGTGTTGAAAGAGGTCAATATGTAAAAACAATTGAATTACCAATATACGACAGAGACAGTCATTATGTTTTTGGGGCAGGCCATGAGAAAGAGAAGGTTGGTACACATTGTGATAGTTGATCAAATCAATCCCAGATGACACAGAGGAAGACAGAGAGAAAACATATTGGACAGTCTAGCTTCAGGACACAGAAGAGTGTCAACATTCGAACTGATAGCTAGCAACAAGGACAGACGTTTGAAGAGATTAATGATCGTCTTTAAGAACTGCAATGCCCTCGTGGCAAGCTTGTTCGTAGCGCGTTGGACTACGGGTGACAAGTCCTCTGTGAGTACGGGTTCAACTCTGCGGACTGGCAGAAAAGCTACAGGTTCCCCAGATTTACGGTGTTCGTGGCACCGAACCGAAGGTTACGATGTCCATGACACCAAGCCGAAGAGCTTTCAGCTCAAATGCTTCTGGATCGAAAAAAAAAAAAAGAACTGCAATATAGTGTAGTAGTTAGTGTACTTGGTTCATAGGTGGTTGGTCTGGGTTCAGTTCCCAAGTCAGAGTGGAATATATTTCAATCGTTACGGCTCTCAGATCGACCCAGTCATTATTCTATACCAGAAAAACACTTAAAAGTAAAGACAGCCTTCATGATGTGGACCACATAACCCACCATGTGCCGATGGTCAATGAAAAATACTTACCTGACACTATATCCCCAATATATGTCTTATAGTATAAAAAAGGCAAAGAGGAAGACCACAGAGAAGATGGATTCAGGATGTAACTGAAGATTTAAGCATAATGGCTGCAGAGACAGGACATCTGACCTATGAGAAAGAGAAATTTTGAAAGATTAATCGTATGACTGAGTTTTTCTCACGACAAGCTACTAGATGATGGTGTAAAAAATGGTTCCTTTACTATTTTTTACTTAAATTAAGATCACCTTGACCAGACTGCATGGCACATGATAATGTTTTATATGTATTTCACAAATCTTACTTTTATTCTGTTGTCTCACTCTCACTGTTTTCATCAATATTATTCTTTATTTACTCATAATTTCCCACTATGCACACTATTGTATTCATCATTGTATTTGTTCGTTAGTAGATTATTCCATTTAGAAAGCAATATCAAACTACTGAACATATAAGTGGTGCCTAGAACATTGACGACTTGTTGACTGTTGTTGATGGTGGCATCCTGTAAAGGATATGCCAAGATTTTCATTGTCAGAAGATTCTTTTATCTTCATCATCATCTTCTTGAACTTTAAGATTTCAAGGTCTCTGCAGAGTAGATGTTAGCTGCAAGCCTCTTGTGCCAAAAGTAACTGGTTCGCTTCCTCGTGAAGCCATCTCGGTATTTTTCCAGAGATCCCTGATCTCATTATAGATGATATCGAGTTCTAAGTCTTATCGGAGACGGACGACAAAACTTAGGTTCTGTGTTAAATCTGAGGACGTAAAAGAACTCTTGGCGGTTCAAAATCAAGAAGAACGGGCTGGAAAGCCGCTGCGCTGGCAAAATTCATTAGAAAATTATTTTTAAAAAAAAAGAATTCCTACAAAATATGTTCACCATTGTCAAAATTACATAAGGGACCCTCGCCGGTGCTACGGAGTTTGTGCACTGCTGCTGATATCTTCCTGTGTAAGAAATGATCAGAGCAGACATGGTTACTCACCAAAGTGCAATGATGATTGTCCTATCAATCGATCAATCAATCAATAGACTAGCACATTGTTGATTGTGATAAAGTTAGCAATCAACACTAATCTACAAATATTGCAGTCAAGTATTTTCATGAAATGAGACAAGATGTTGCCAAGTGCTGATCCGTTCATTACAAATCATTTTCTTGTTGTGGTTGTGTTGTACAAGTAGTTTGTCTCTTATAACAGAAGACGTTTATGTTGTAGAACATACTATTTAGTTTTGTAAACATTCTGTGAGATTAGTGGATTATTGTGAGATTATAGGAGGTTAGTGGATTATGGAGATTAGTGGATTACTGTGAGATGGGTGAGTTGTGGGTAAGTTTGTTGTGGTTATATTGTTCAGATAAACTTGTTGCTTAGTTAATCTCTGGCCAGCACATGTTGTTTCAAGGGAGATAAGTCTTAATATTTCTGATGTAAAATTTATCAGGTGTGGTGTGCCCTTGTTTGTATATAATATATATATATATATATATATATATATATATATATATATATGATATATATATATATATATATATATATATATGAATTTAAAGAAATTATTACGTTGGACAGGAACATCAGCTTTTAAAAGTCTAAATAAAATATGGAACTGCAAGTTATGTAGTATTAAAACTAAATTACGAATTTTCAATTAAAATGTTGTATCAATCCTAACATATGCTATCGAGAGTTGGAAAATGACTAAAGATATAGAAAGCAAGTTGAATGCATTTGAAAATACGGGAACGCAAAGCAAGGAAGATGTCTACGAAAAATAATGAATATAAAATGGAACGAATTCAGGAGAAGTGATGAAATCAAAGAAATGTCTGGTCAACAACTAGTGGCAACTGTTATAAGAAAGAGAAGATGGAGATATGTTGGACACACCTTGAGGAGAAATGATCAACGAATATCAAAACAGGCATTGAAGTGGAATGCACATGATTCAAGAAAGAGAGGATGACCTAGTGAGACCCTGAAACGAACTTTGCTGAGAGAGGCAAGAAATATTGGTCCCAGTTCCATGGAGGAGATTGAGTGAGTTGCCCAGGATAAAGTGGTATGGAGAAATTAATTGCTGACCTTGAGCGAATTGCCCAGGATAGAGCAGTATTGCAGGCCCTACGCAATGTACAACCGTACGAGAGGAATTATTATTATATATATGTATAAATTGCCACTCAGGCGAGCTTTACCCAAACTTCAGAAGTACTTGCAATTTAGATTCTCAAGTAAATGATCATGGTTCTGTTCCAACAGCGTGTTGTGTGCATTCTGTATCCAACATCATAGTTGCATCTGTCCAACAGCAGTTCCTATCCCACACATGTGCATCCTGTCCAACAGCATAGTGTGCCTCCTCCCAGCAGGTGCTTCCTGTATCCCAACAGGATTAGTGTGTGCACTTGTATCCACTAGGATTTTATCCCAACAGCATAGTGTGTGCACTTCCTGTATCCCAACAGCATAGTGTGTGCACTTCCTGTATCCCAACAGCATAGTGTGTGCACTTCCTGTATCCCAACAGCATAGTGTGTGCACTTCCTGTATCCCAACAGCATAGTGTGTGCACTTCCTGTATCCCAACAGCATAGTGTGTGCACATCCTGTATCCCAACAGCATAGTGTGTGCACTTCCTGTATCCCAACAGCATAGTGTGTGCACTTCCTGTATCCCAACAGCATAGTGTGTGCACATCTGTATCAACATATTTATCTAAACACTAGTGTGTCACATCCTGTATCAAAGCTATGTCAAAATTCAACTGAGTACGGCATGTTTATGCGTATTTAAACTTTGTTATCAGTGACCCCAATAGTTATCACAAATTATTATTGTAAATCAATATGTATGGTCATTATTGTTTTTTGTAATTTTAAAGAATATTTGGAAATCTTCTCAGAATAAAAAATTTAACAAATGGAAGGATATGTATGATAACTATATCCAGACCTTTCAATCAGCAGATATAATTTCAGTATGCGTTTTGTTCGGGTTTGCTGGGTCTAATCTGTGACTTTCTGTGAACCATGTAAAAGCAAATTAATATAGTTTTACATGGTTGAAATCGGATGCATGTCCTAAACGTGTAGAAGTCTATGCGTTTAGGGGCCTACAAACCAATGTGCAACGTATACACGTTCTTGACAAAGATCAAACATATCACAAAGAGTGATTAAAATTGATCGTAAAGAATGAACGCAAAGAAGAAGAAGAAGAAATAGTTTTACAACATACAAAACCAAGATACATCAACGTTTCGAACAAAAGGACATTATCAATCAATGGATACAAATAAGTGAAGAAATTCAGATTGCCTATACGACAGAAAAAACATATACAGTCAGACAATATATCCCTATATCTGTATATATATATATCTGGTCAACCACTAGTGACAACTGTTATAAGAAAGAGAAGATGGAGATATGTTGGGCATACCTTGAGGAGAAATGATCAAAGAATATCAAAGCAGGCATTGAAGTGGGATGCAAAGGGTTCAAGAAAGAGAGGTCGACCTAAGGAGACCCTGAAGCGAACTTTGCTGAGAGAGGCAGGAAATATCGGTCTCAGTTCCATGGAGGAGATTGAGCGAGTTGCCCAGGATAGAGCGGTATGGAGAAATTACTTGCAGGCCCTATGTAACGTATAACGGTACGAGAGGAATTATTATAATATATCCCTAACGGTTCTTCTTCACATTGAGTGCAGGGTCAGTACTTGTGTGTTTTTTTCTTTGTTTAATCAAGTTCTGTTTCTGTATCTCTGGGAAAGTGCTGGAGATAAAGATCATCTGCCATAGTTGTTTGGGAGAGATTATATTATATGGGCTTTTTCGTTTTGACAGACATTCAATTGACAAGTGTTTTACTGTGACACATTCTGATTCCAATTATGTCTAGCCTGGGCAAATGATATGGGGAATGTCTCTTGTCTATTTTGCAGAAAACCTTATCTCTACCATCATGCTTTATTCAAATTAAAGATAAATTCAATATGTTTGGAATCAAGCAGGATTTGCAGGGGATGCCAGAAGATGGAATGGAATACGCACATAACCCTCAACTACCTTATGATCTCTCTCCAGATTGTGGTCAATGTTTACTATTCTAGTTTCTGTATAACAGTGTGATCCACTGGCAGTGGGAATTACTATCAGGTTTACTTCCTAGCCATTAGCTCCTCCACAAGCTGTGGGAATTACTATCAGGGTTTACTTCCTTAGCCGTTAGCTCCCTCCACAAGGCTGTGGGGAATTACTATCAGGGTTTACTTCCTTAGCCGTTAGCTCCCTCCACAAGGCAGTGGGGAATTACTATCAGGGTTTACTTCCTTAGCCGTAGCCCCCTCCACAAGGCAGTGGATACATGGTTATTCAGCGTTAGCTCCCACAGGTAATTACTATCAGGGTTTACTTCCTTAGCGTTAGCTCCTCCACAAGGCAGTGGGGAATTACTATCAGGGTTTACTTCCTTAGCCGTTAGCTCCCTCCACAAGGCAGTGGGTTTAACAGTTGAAGACGGTACCGTCTACTTTCAGACGGTAGAAGATAAAACATCGGATCTGACATCTTTTGGGAGATAGGTCACTTGGATCTGTTAAGTTTTCTTGAGATTCATGAGTCTCTGTCACAACACAGATTCACAGATCTATCTGTTCATAAAGACTGTTTGGATGAATGAACATTCTCATTCAGTTATTTTAGGATACAGATTGTTTGTGTCTCATCAATGATGTATAAATCATCACTTTGATGTGTTTTCATATCGAGTGTATGTAACTGCCATCTACTGGCAGACAAACCTTAGACTAAGTCTCTCACAAGATCACCCAGGTAAACTGTCAGGGCCATGTTGCTTTATCAAACTGAAAACACAAGCTGGGATAACAGCTGTCATGGATACAACAACGTATTGATTCCATAATAGCAGCCAAGCAAAGCATTTAGTTCTGGCACTTTCAAATGTTTTTCGTCAGGTGTGTCAACAAATCTAATACTAAATGCAGCTGTTAATTGTTTAACTACCACAACCCATCAGTAGTTTCTAAAGCTGATCCCAACTTGTTGTGCCAGGCTGAAGCGATGAAGTCTATTTACACAGTCACTGAATAGAGCTTTGGTAGGGTCTTGGTGAGTTCCAGACAACTAACAATTAGTTTGTGAAGTCTTTCGTTTTAGTTTGTGAAGTTTTTAGTTTGTGAAGTCTTTCGTTTTAGTTTGTAAGTTTTCGTTTTAGTTTGTAAAGTCTTTCGTTTTAGTTTGTGAAGTTTTGTTTGTAAGTCTTTGTTTAGTTTGTAGTTTTAGTTTGTGAAGTCTTTCGTTTTAGTTTGTGAAGTTTTTAGTTTGTGAAGTCTTTCGTTTTAGTTTGTGAAGTTTTTCGTTTTAGTTTGTAAAGTCTTTCGTTTTAGTTTGTAAAGTCTTTCGTTTTAGTTTGTGAAGTTTTTAGTTTGTAAAGTCTTTCGTTTTAGTTTGTAGTTTTTAGTTGTAAGTCTTTCGTTTTAGTTTGTGAGTTTTTAGTTTGTAAGTCTTCGTTTTAGTTTGTGAAGTTTTTCGTTTTAGTTTGTAAAGTCTTTCGTTTTAGTTTGTGAAGTTTTTAGTTTGTAAAGTCTTTCGTTTTAGTTTGTGAAGTTTTTAGTTTTAGTTTGTGAAGTTTTTAGTTTGTAAAGTCTTTCGTTTTAGTTTGTGAAGTTTTAGTTTGTAAAGTCTTTCGTTTTAGTTTGTGAAGTTTTTAGTTTGTAAAGTCTTTCGTTTTAGTTTGTGAAGTTTTTAGTTTGTGAAGTCTTTCGTTTTAGTTTGTGAAGTTTTTCGTTTTAGTTTGTGAAGTCTTTCGTTTTAGTTTGTGAAGTCTTTCATTTTAGTTTGTGAAGTCTTTCGTTTTAGTTTGTGAAGTCTTTCGTTCACTGAGTCTTCCACCGTAAATGACTTGTTTTATTTTTAGAAGACCAACTAAAGCATTGATTTGTTGGTGTGGTTTTGTTCATACATTGCTTGGTCAACCACAACTTCATCTCTGTTGTAGAATCTTTGTATTAATATGAGCTTCATTTGGTGTAGAACTCAAGGAGATATGGATCATTTTGGTGATGATGTCCAACATGATTATGACTTTAATGTAAACTGTAGTTGTGGATGTGCACCCAAATACAAGTTAACAGAATGTGAGAGCAATAAAGCAGTGTTCTTATCTTCTAGACATGGGGTAAGGGGTCGAGCCCCAGTCAAAAAGCTTTCGAAAATATTTTAATAAAATAAATGGCTGGGATATCACTTAACTGGGATAGTCAAGTGGTTAGAGCATTGACTTGGAGATATGTCGATACCAGATGGACAAGGTTCTGTAGTAATGATGCACTTGGCAAGAAATAGAAGTGATCACTTTTTCTCCAAATATTATTTTGTAACATTTAGAGATCTCTAAGATATCACTAAGATAGGAGCGGCTGGCCAAACGGATTAGCATGTAGCTTCCATTCAGGCGACCTGGGTTCAATCTACAGTAAGGCCAAGACATTTTTTTTCTGTTGGGGCATAAAGAAAAATCCTAAACGGAACAGTTTAATGGTGATTGCACTAGTCATGTAGTAATTCAATTCCCCAGGCACGTCCCTTGTCCCCTCTCTCTCTTTGCCTTTTACCCCGGGTTGGGGCATAGGCCCTCAACCAACTCATGCCAAGTCTTCCTATCTCTAGCTATCTCCTGCAGCTCCCTCCAGCTCTTCTTTATATTGTTGATCTCTGCCTCCAAATCTCGTCTCCATGTATTTCTCGGCCTCCCTTCTTTCGCTGTCCCTGTGGGTTCCAGGCAAGGAGCCTTCTTGTTATATTCCCCTCAGGTTTTCGTAAAGTGTGTCCTATCCAGCGCCAGCGTCTTTTTAACCTGTTCGTTCACTGGAATCTGTCTTGTTCTCTCCATAAGTTCCTCATTTGTGACCCTGTCATACCATCTTATTCCCTCTATTCTGCGCAGGCACCAGTTGATGAATGTTTGCAATTTATGCGCTATTGTTTTAGTTGTTCTCCATGTTTATGTCCCATACAGTAGAACTGTCCCCCTGTTTCTGTCCCATACAGTAGAACTGTCCCCCTGTCCCACACTGCTCTAAAAAAGTGGTATAACAGACAGCAACAACAGTTTTTGTTTAACATGAGATCCCAACCTTGCGTTGTTAAATAATAGGCAATTATTTCACCCGAGTGGTTACCGGAGCCCAAATTTGGGGTGTAAAGAATAGAACCACTGTTACCTGCCATACATGTCGTAAGAGGCGACTAAGGAGGTTTGGCTGAAATCGGATGCATGTGTCCTAAACGTGTAGAAGTCTATGCGTTTAGGGGCCTACCAAACCAATGTGCAACGTATACACGTTCTTGACAAAGATCAAACATATCACAAAAGTGATTAAAATTGGTAGTAAAGAACGAACGCAAAGAAGAAGAAGAAGAAAGCAATTATTTGACATTATTTTTTATTAATAGTTCTAATTTTCCTTGAGACATTTCTCTATCATGTTTGTTGTGCATGGCTGGTTTCTGAACAATGTAGATATATGATTGGCAGTATTAATCTGGATATTAGTAATTGTCATTCATTTCTTAGCCATTGTCTGTGATAACATGACTGTCATGGCAGTTTTATCATCAATTTGCAACAATAGTTTTCCATTTCTGTAATCACAAGACAAGGGAGAACACCTGTCAATCTTCTCTCTCTCTCTCTCTCTCTATCGTTCTTTTTTTGCCATTTTTATCATTCCTATTGTGATATATAAACAGCCTTTGCCAAGAACGTAAGTTGACGTCACAATCTTCAGTACCATTTGGAGCGGTGGTGATTGTCCTTCAGCGATGTGTCCCTGCAGTTGTGCTGTGATGTCGTGGGAGTTTTGTCATCAATTTGCAACAATAATTTTCCATTTCTGTAATCACAAGATCAGGGAGAAAATCTGTCAATCTTTTTGAATATCTGCGACAAAATAATTTATAACATCTGATAATGTATTTAGTAGTTATCACGTGATGTGCGGAAACCTACAAATCTGAGGTGGTCAGAGTGAATCAGATCAGATCTGGAGGAAAAACTTAGGGGTGGCTGCAGTGATGCGTAATAAAGTGGCATTTCAGAACAAAGACACATAAGCAAGGAAAAATGAATAATAAAATCTTAAAACCAACAAAAATTTCATCGTATCGACTATAAGTCTTCTTCAGGGAAACATACAAACAAAGAATCATAAGTGAACGAAATCATGGATCTATATAGGATGGATGATTACAGATGTACATGATTTCATACTCATCTGTCTATCACAAAACTGTTTAGAAGTTCTGTCATTCTGTTCAACACTCATCACAAAAATAATATATAACATCTGGTAACCTAGCAGTTTATCATACAACTGTTTAGAAGTTCTTTTATTCTGTCTAACACTAGACACAAAAATAATATATAACATCTGGTAATCTAGCAGCAGTTATTATAAAACTGTTTAGAAGTTCTGTTATTCTGTCTAACACTAGACACAAAAATAATATATAACATCTGGTAATCTAGCAGTTATTATAAAACTGTTTAGAAGTTCTGTTATTCTGTCTAACACTAGACACAAAAATAATATATAACATCTTGTAATCTAGCAGTTATAAAATTGTTTAGAAGTTCTGTTATTCTGTCTAACACTAGACACAAAAATAATATATAACATCTGGTAATCTAGCAGCAGTTATAAAATTGTTTAGAAGTTCTGTTATTCTGTCTAACACTAGACACAAAAATAATATATAACATCTGGTAACCTAGCAGTTTATCATAAAACTGTTTAGAAGTTCTTTTATTCTGTCTAACACTAGACACAAAAATAATATATAACATCTGGTAATCTAGCAGCAGTTATTATAAAACTGTTTAGAAGTTCTGTTATTCTGTCTAACACTAGACACAAAAATAATATATAACATCTGTAACCTGCAGTTATCATAAAACTGTTTAAAGTTCTTTTATTCTGTCTAACACTAGACACAAAGAATATATATACATCTTGTAATCTAGCAGTTATAAAATTGTTTAGAAGTTCTGTTATTCTGTCTAACACTAGACACAAAAATAATATATAACATCTGGTAATCTAGCAGTTATTATAAAACTGTTTAGAAGTTCTGTTATTCTGTCTAACACTAGACACAAAAATAATATATAACATCTGGTATTCTAGCAGTTATAAAATTGTTTAGAAGTTCTTTTATTCTGTCTAACACTAGACACAAAAATAATATATAACATCTGGTAATCTAGCAGTTATAAAATTGTTTAGAAGTTCTGTTATTCTGTCTAACACTAGACACAAAAATAATATATAACATCTGGTAACCTAGCAGTTATCATAAAACTGTTTAGAAGTTCTGTTATTCTGTCTAACACTAGACACAAAAATAATATATAACATCTGGTAACCTAGCAGTTATCATAAAACTGTTTAGAAGTTCTGTTATTCTGTCTAACACTAGACACAAAAATAATATATAACATCTGGTAATCTAGCAGTTATTATAAAACTGTTTAGAAGTTCTGTTATTCTGTCTAACACTAGACACAAAAATAATATATAACATCTGTAATCTAGCAAATTATAAAATTGTTTAGAGTTAAAATGTTATTCTGTCTAACACTAGACACAAAAATAATATATAACATCTTGTAATCTAGCAGTTATAAAATTGTTTAGAAGTTATGTTATTCTGTCTAACACTAGACACAAAAATAATATATAACATCTGTAATCTAGTTATATAAAACTGTTTAGAAGTTATATTATTCTGTCTAACACTGACACAAAAATAATATATAACATCTGGTTTTCTGTTAATACTATACAAAACGTCTTAAATTGATGTTATTTAAATTGTGAAAATTTTGAAAGATGCTATAATAACAGTTTGATTTATATACTAATTTCCACTTTTTTCGGGTGAAGTTATTTCCAAACTTTACTTTGTTTTTCAAACTGCAAAAAAAAGAAAGAATATTTTATATTTGCTGTGTGATTGATATGTTTGTCTGTGAGATTTACCAATAGTAGTTTGTGGATGTTGTCAATATCTTGCACGCTTGGTCAATGATTTAGATAGTCATACAATAAAGGATTTACAGTAACATTTATAATCAGTTTTGAGTGATAGCTTGAGATTTGATTGACAGATGTTCTTATTAAGTGATATTTATGTTTGTCAGATGATCTGCATCATTTTCATGCCAACTTTGTGTTACCAGAGCCAAACATGGACAATGAGTAAAACACAGTAACAAACAATAGTTACATGTGAAATGAAATGCCTACGAAAAGTTACAGTCTGGCAGAGTGCAGCTTAATGGCAAGAGACATGACAAGGGATGTTGGAGGTACCGATGCTGATCTTCATGTAGTCAATACTTTGCAGAACTTTATCACGGCTCACACTAAAGACTCGCAATCTCCATCTTGTTGTCCAAGCTTCCTCAATCACGTTGTTCTAGTTTGTTTCTGTATCCGCCCGTCTGTTGCGAGGCTCTCAAGGGGAACAACGAATAGGAACATTGCAACCTACAAGGCATGTCGTAAGAGGAGCCTGAGGTAGGAACCTATGGAAGTTACTCTAGTAGATAAAAGCATCGCAGAAATCGAATGTGCTGGCCTACTTGTAGGCTCATAACTGGCACGGCGTACAATCTCTCTTATCCACGGATCACATACAAGCCACAAAGAATGGTTAATAAGTGATCGATTTGGAGCATTTGATGAAGAAGAAGAAGTTTAAGAATTTATAGGATGTTTGTGTGTTCTCACTTTCTTCTGTGCAGTTTCATAGTTGATTTCATTGACAACAGTTTTCATTGCTATATACAGGGTGTTCAACTTAAAAGCAGCCCGTGAATGGAGCTAATCTGGCATATATGTATGGAAATGTAAGGTTCAGTTATGACGTAGTATAGGTCAAGGTTGTGTGATGGTGTGTAATTGTAGTGCAGGAAGGGACGATGAACAAATGTGACGTAGGACGAGCTAGTCAGAACCGGTTTAAATAGTAAATAAACACAACTCAATGTGTACCTGGCAACTTTCGAATTGTCAATGGGGCTGCAATTATCTTGAACACCCTGTATTTGCCGCATATCGGTACAATACATTTGTTTAGGCTGCTATCTTTAGTTTTTCCCTATTGTTCTGTAAGGCTTAGTTGTTTGTCAGAAGCGTAGACTCTCATTGACAAGATGCATTTCTTTGTTATTGAGTATTTTTTTTACCTAATTCTCTCGTGAAGTTTTTCTTATGTTAACTCTATAGAAGTTCTTCTTCTTCTAATGCTCTATATCGACCACTTGTTAAACCACTCTTTGTGATTTGTATGTGATCTGAGCTTAAGAGCGATTATACTTTGTGCCAGTTATCCCCCTACATGTAGACTAGCACATCCGATTTCTTCCACTCTTTTATTTACTGGGTAGATTCCTAGGCCCCTATCTCAGTCTCTTCTTAACCCTTTAGCTGCTAATGACGTGTATATACGTTTTTCCCATTTACTGCTAAAGACGCATTAACACGTCTGTTATTATCTATCCTCTGTAGGCTAAAGACGTTTTAACACGTTATACATTTCTACTGTCACTGCTATAGGCGTACATTCACGTGTGTGACCTATAAACAAAGTGTGGCTATTTTTAGTTCCGTCTTCGGAAAGTATGTATCAGCGAAAGGGTTGACATGTCTTGTAGGTCACAGTGTTACTATTATTTGTTTCACTTGCGGGCTTGGCAACACATGGGCGGAATACAGAAACACAAGATTTTGATTCGACTATTACACAAGTTACTGTCACTTTTGATATCTATACTTCAGATTCAGCATTGTGGGTTCTAAGGACAAGTTCTTATTTTGAATTTGTATAAATTCTAGACATGTGGATACAATATATCTACTCTCAACGGGTAGACAAGACACTAAAATCGATGTTAAATCGATCAAGCGATTTAAGCAGTTTGGAGTTACCCTTTGTTCAAGTCGAACTGGATGCATGAGAGGCAAAGTGAGAGGTGTGTTTAATCAGCGAGCCACAGGAACCATCAGTATGCATACTCTTCGATATCTGTTGGGGAGAATGAGCACCTATGGGTCTGCCCGGAGTGCAATGACGTCAGTTTAATAACCAATAACCAATAACCAAGACAAGCCCTTTCAAATATATCCGTTCTCAATAGATGGACACGCCCTTCAAATGTCCGTTATTAATGTCGTAACAGACGGAGACACCATTCAAATATGTCCGTTCAGTACAGATGGATACGCCCTTGAAATATGTCCGTCCTCAATATGTGGACACGCCCCAGGAATAAAAACAAAAAATTACATTAAATAAGTATTTTATTTTGATTTTCTAAAATATCGTGCCGTCTTTGTTGTCACTCTCAGCAACATATACTTTTTAATGCTAGTGTTTCTTTCTTTCTTTCTTTCTGTTCTCGAATCCTGTTTGCCTCACAGCATCAGGTCAAGAAGAGATTTCTAAAACGGGCCCTTGTGTGTGCTTCGTAAATAGTCTCTTTCGTCGTCTCTGTTATCTCTGAGGTCCATCTTTTGCGTGACCGGCCTTTTGCTTTGTACCCATGTATCGGAGCAGCATTGCTTTTGAGGTGCACTGTCTGTTGGTAATCTGCTTACGTGGCCGAACCATTTAATTTGTTGTTTCTTGATGAAGTCTAGTACTGATGTTGTACCCACTTTTTCCTGATGTCTTCATTTCTCAACCGGTCTCTTCTTGTTACACCCAGCATTCTGCGTAGACACTTCATCTCTGTTGTTACTAGTTTTCTTCTATTATTTGTTGTCAGTGAGCACATATCAATGCTACTCAAGAGATTAAAACTACATAATCTCTGTTGGTTAATCTAAGAAAATATATACTTATGACATCAAGAAGAGGAATAATTTGTTGGAGGAATGAAAGAAGTCAATTATAAACTACATTCTTATTTTAGCAACGATAACTTATATTACTTCCCTGTCTGTTAATATGTGTTTTATACAATGACATATTTATGTCTGTGTTTACAACTAAACTCTAGGCTAACAGGATATCAAACGTGATGTCCCAGTGTAACATGTTATCAGACGTGATAACCCAGGGTAAATTTTATCAGAAGAATGTATCAAGCGACCCAGGGTAACATGTTATCATAGGTGACGACCCAGGTAACATGTTATCAGACGTAACCCAGGTAACATGTTATCAGACGTACGACCCAGTGTAACATATGTATCATGACTTTATCGTCCCAGGTAACATTTATCAGACTTTACGTCCCAGGGTAACATGTTATAGATTGACGTCCAGGGTAACATGTTATCAGACTTGACGTCCCAGGGTAACATGTTATCAAATTGACGTCCCAGGGTAACATGTTTCATACTTGACGTCCAACCCGACGTCCAGGTAACATGTTATCAGATTTGACGTCCCAGTGTAACAAGTTATCAAACGTGACGACACCCGTGTAACACGCTATCAGCCCTTTCAGCCATGTGCCCTCTCTTCCATGTGCCCTCTCAGCCATCTACTCTCTCAGATATCTGCCCTCTCAGCCATCTGTCCTCTTAGCCAGCTGTCCTCTCGTTATTTGTCCTTTTACTCTCAGTCTGCCCTAGCAGTCCCTCTCAGCCATCTGTCCTACCCCAGCCATGTGCCTCTGCCTCAACCATCTGCACTCTCAGATATCTGCACCCTCAGCCATCTGCACTCTCAGCCATCTGCACTCTCAAAATTGCAGTATTATTTTGCTGACCTCAGTCAAGTGTTTGAAGAGAGTACTTCACTTTAAAAAAACCATCAGGATAAGCGACCCTATTGTGACTAGTCAAGTTGTCATGGTACATAGATTGTTGAGTTCGTGAAGGAAAGTAAGAGAAAAAACATGTCTGCCAGTTAGTCATGGACATAGATTGTTGAGTTCGTGAAACGAAAGTAAGAACTGCCGCCAAAACACTTCAGTCATAGTCATGTGACATATCTATTTGTTGTGATAGAAATGACACTGTGTATCATATGACACACGTGAAGAAGGATGTATTTAAAAGATCATAGCAACAAAAATCAAGTGTTTAACCCTTTCGCTGCTACATACTTTCTGAAGGCTGAGCTAGAAATAGCTACTCTTTGTTTCTAGGTCACAAACGTGAATGTACGTCTATAGCAATGACAGTAGCAATGTATAACGTGTTAACACGTCTTTAGCCCACAGATTATAGAATAATAACAGACGTGTTAATGCGTCTTTAGAATTGAATGGAAAAAACGTATATATACGTCTTTATCAGCTAAAGGGTTAAGAACATTGTTCAAGTGTTTTCCTTTGGCAACACATGGTTGTGAAACAAGGAACATTGACAAAGCGGCGGGGAAGATCATTAATGCCTTTGAATGAAAATGCTACAGAAGAGTACTTAGAATGTCATGGACAGAGAAAAGAACAAATGCTTCTGTTCTGCAACAGCTTGATATTATAGTTGGCTATTAAAGAACATAACATCAAGGAAAACTAAATATTTCGGAAACATCAAACGACAAGAGTGCCAAGAGGAAATAATTTTGGAGGGAATGGTGCCTGGAAGAAGAATGAGAGGAAGACCTAGAAGACGATGGGTGCAAGATGTTATTGACGACATGCGAAAAACTGCTGCTGACGTTGGGCAACTTGCACATAACAAAGTTTTTCAGGACTGCTGTCATGGAAGTCAAATTCCGAAAGGCACAAGCTACTTGATGATATATGTCTATATATTCATTTCGTACCGTTATAAGTTTCATAGGATATGAAAGTAATTTCCCCATACCGCTCTGTCCTGAGCCACTCTCTTAACCTTTTTCAATAAAAATGAGTCCGATATTTTTTGCCTCTCTATGCACAGTTCGTTTCAGGGTTTCCTTAAAACCTCCTCTCTTTCTTGAACCCTTTGCATCTAAAGTCAATGTCTGCTTGCATTCTTTGATCATCTTCTTGGTATGTCAACATATCTCCATCTTCTCCTTCTTATACCGTATATTATGAGATTAATTATACCTCTCGGAATTGAGAAGAAAACTAGTCCTTCAGTATGCTATTGATGTCTCCGCTTTTCATTGACAGTCATAGTATGCTGATGTCTCCGCCTTTATCATTGATCACTTCAGTATGCTATTGATGCTCCGCCACTTTATCATTGACAGTCACTTCAGTATGCTTTGATGTCTCCGCCACTTATCCATTGACAATCACTTCAGTATGCTTGGATGCCTCCGCCTTTATCCATTGACAGTCTCTTCGTATGCTATTGGATGCCTCCGCCACTTTATCATTGACAGTCACTTCAGTATGCTTGGATGCCTCCGCCCTTTATCCATTGACAGTCACTTAGTATGCTATTGGATGTCTCCACTTTATCCATTGACAGTCACTTCAGTATGCTTTGGATGCCTCCACTTTATCCTTGACAGTCTCTTCAGTATGCTTGATCCTCCCACTATCATTGACAGTCCTCAGTATGCTTGGATGTCTGCCACTTTATCCATTGACAGTCACTGTATGCTTTGGATGTCTCCACTTTATCCATTGAAGTCACTTCGTATGCTTTGATGTCTCGCCACTTATCCATTGACAGTCACTTCAGTATGCTTTGATGTCTCGCCACTTTATCCATTGACAATCACTTCAGTATGCTTTGGATGCCTCGACTTATCCATTGACAGTCTCTTCAGTATGCTTTGGATGCCTCCACTTTATCCATTGCAGTCTTGCAGTATGCTATTGGATGCCTCCGCCACTTTATCCATTGACAGTCACTTCAGTATGCTATTGGATGTCTCCGCCACTTTATCCATTGACAGTCACTTCAGTATGCATTGGATGTCTCCGCCACTTTATCATTGACAGTCACTTCAGTATGCTATTGGATGTCTCCACCACTTTATCCATTGACAGTCACTTCAGTATGCTATTGGATGTCTCCGCCACTTTATCCATTGACAATCACTTCGTATGCTTGGATGCCTCCGCACTTTATCCATTGACAGTCTCTTCAGATGCTTGGATGCCTCCGCCACTTTATCCATTGACAGTCACTTCAGTATGCTATTGGATGCCTCCGCCACTTTATCCATTGACAGTCACTTCAGTATGCTATTGGATGTCTCCGCCACTTTATCCATTGACAGTCACTTCAGTATGCTATTGGATGCCTCCGCCACTTTATCCATTGACAGTCTTCAGTATGCTATGGATGCCTCCACTTTATCCATTGACAGTCACTTCAGTAGGTATTGGATGTCTCCCACTTTATCCATTGACAGTCTCCACAGACTACAGAGTCTCTATGGTTCTTATAGGTTGAATCTGTAACTGTTTAGATGTGGTACTATACAGTGGATTTTCTTGTTTGCAACAACGTTACCAGTATCACATCTATATCAATATGTTTCATATAAGGCAATATGCATCATACAGTCTCTGTGGTTGAAACGAAACCAGAATGATAATTGACCATGGTCATACAATGGGTGTAGCGGTCAATAACACGTCAGATGTCTTTACTTCCCAGTACGTTTCTGGTACCCAGTTGAAGCTGGGTCGTTTTGATGGTCATTACAGTCAGAAGAAAATCTTTTCCACTCTGAAATTAAACCTGTACCAACGCGTATAAGAAGTAGGTGCATTAACCACTACGCTATCCTTGCTTTCTTATAGCGGTTTTAGAACTCTTTATTCCTTCAACTTAAAGAAACATTAATCCCATTAAAAAACTATCAAATGAAAATAAACCATATCCTGGCATATAAATGATACACTTTTCAAACAAATAATAAATTTGTCTTCAGCACCACATCAACAGATTCCAGTTAACATGTAATGAATACAATATGAGAATAAACACCGACAAAACCGAAGTAATGACATTCGCTAGACAGGAAAACACTACCAATATCTCCATCGACAAACGTCCATTACAACAAGTCAAAGACTTTACATACATAGGGAGTATATGTTTTCAGTAGACGGAAGAATAACTAACAAAATGCAACATAGATGCAACATAAATGCAACATAGATGCAACATAGATGCAACATAGATGCAACATAGATGCAACATAGATGCAACATAGATGCAACATAGATGCAACATGATGAACATAGTGCAACATAGATGCAACATAGTATCAATAGATGCAAAAATAGGTGCACATAGATACAAATAGATGCAATATAGATGCAACATATGATGCCATAAATGCAACATAATGCAACAAAGCATATGAAATAATAAGACAAACGAGTCCAATTTTAAAATGCAAACATGTCACCATGAATACTACAAAAGAAAATTGTTCAATGAATTTTCTCCCAACATATACTATCAGTGCTAAAACTGACACTGACATCAAACGATAGAGGAAAACTAGTCACGACAGAGATGAAGTGTCTACGCAGGATGCTGGAGTAACAAGAAGAAAACTAGTCACGACAGAGATGAAGTGTCTACACAGAATGCTGGAAGTAACAAGAAGAAAACTAGTCACGACAGAGATGAAGTGTCTACGCAGGATGCTGGGAGTAACAAGAAGAGACCAGTTTAGAAATAAAGACATCAGGAAAAAGTGGGTACAACATCAGGACTGAACATCATAAAAATGACAACAAATTAAACAGTTCGGCCACAGAAGCAGATTACCAACAGATAGTTCGCCTCAAAATCAATGTTACTCCGCTACAATGGATACAAATCAAAAGGTCGCCAACGCAAACGGTGGATTACATAGATAACAAAGGCATCTAAAAGCTCTATGAAACGCACACAAAAGCCCGGTCTATAAATCTCTTCTTATTCTACCGCTGTGAGGCAAAACAGGATTAGAGAAAAGCATGGCCTCCGATATCATAAGTCCAGAGAGCTCAGGTAAAAATTCTAAGAAATAAGACCACAACCGTCGCGTGATCCTCGCATTTCAGTATTGTTGTATAAAGACTAATTCATTTAAAAAAACATGCAACACAACAAGCTAAATCAAGGTTATATTATGTTACAAGCTAAGTTGAACACTAAGGAATAGGCTATCAGTATTATAGTCTGTCCATTAATTCGTGAGCACGTTTGAAATTGATTTTCTCGAAAACTACCTGTTGGATCTCAGTGATTTTTGCATGCAGCCTTAGAATATACATGACGCTAAAATAAAGCTAACCAGTAGTCCGTAGATGCTACGGATTTTGCACATCGGCGAATTCCTTTGATCTTTTATGACAATTGCAAATACGGGGCTCAAATTTTAGATTTTACAGTATCCTAGAATTTGTCCATGTCAATTCTATTCATAGGTGTATCTCCATATTAACTTGATAGGTCAAGTAACTTGGACACAATATGCAACAGTTAGTCCTCCCCTTCGGTCACCATTAGACCCCAGGGTGTCTTAACTTCACCACAAATTGTATGATGGTAGATGCATTTGGATATGGAAATGTATACGTTGCTATTTCTCAGTCTGTAATCAAAATATGATTTGTATCATCCCGAATCTGACGATTCCATGAGGTTGATAATTGTTACTGGCTGGACAAATTGTAATCCATCTCGGTGCCAGTACTCGTCTTCCTCTCGGAGCACATGTTCAACACACTTCTTCCAGAACTGCATGTCTATCATTGAGAGGGACTCACGTGTCATAACTTCAACATCACCCATTTTAAACGTCCTGTTCTGTTCGACAACTTGCCCTTTTACTTTAGCCCAGACAAGCTCTATCGGATTGAGGTGGCATGATATGGAGGTAGTCGCAAAGAAGTGTGGCCGTATTCCGCAATGATTTTGTCAATATGAAACACCTTTGTCTTATTTGTCATCCTCACCAGGTGCAACAACTCGGGTTTCAAATATGTATCATCGAAGCTGACATTTTCCTTAGCAAGCCAAGTCCTAATTTGATCTTTTGTATTTGATGCAGTTGGTACTTTGTCTTCCGCTGATACTGCGTTGTGATCTGATGCATTATCCATTACCAAGCATGATGGTCTGTTTAGAATTGGAAGTAGATCTTTCTCCATCCAGTGCCTGAAAATATGTCCATTCATTTCTGTGTGGTAGTCCCTACCGTCGGTACTTTTGATTGGAAAATAAGTCCAGCGTCATGGACAAGACCTTCTTCACTGCTTCCTGCATGTGTTAGTATAATACGCTGGCCTTTGCTGCTTGGTATTTTTCTTTTCTGTTCACCGTCTACTGATTGCCATTCTTTAGCATTGGTGTGGTGAGTATTGACCAAGGATTCGTCCAAATATACAATATCATAGCCTTGCCTCCGCCGCTCACGGATCTGCCTCAGGTATTTACTTCGGGCAGCAATTAAATGTGGCTTTTCACAAATAATATTCCTGCCGCCTATAGTTTTCTGAAGGTGAAGCCGGCGGCTCTTACAATTTTAAATAAGTACTTTTAGAAATGTCTATGCTGCAATCTGATTGCAGTTTTAATTTCAGTTTCCTGAGAGTAACAAGTTGATTTGTCGCAAACATTTTCAAGAGCTCCGTCTTATGACATCTATGTCAAAGTCGTCAATTGTTCTTTTCCTTCCTTGCTTGACATTAGTGTACTTTGTGTCCTGTTTAATCCATCGGGAAAAGGATTCTCTATTCAGACCAATCGCCAGTTGCGTTCGTTTCTCAGGGTTATGAATATCGCAATATAGATGACCTCTCTTAGATTCCCTACGGAAGTGTTGGTATAGTAAAACTGTAACCTTTTGCATTGTTATAAATGTGCACTTCAGACATTATGAATGTGATATAAATGTCAGTTTTGATAAGCCAACAAATATGATACAATAGCTTCATACAAATAGCGAGATACACCTATGACTATACAACGGTATCCCAATTATAACGTCATATGCTTTCCGCTTTCAAAGTCGACTGGGTTAGGTGCACGGGATTTCGTGAAATTGTTGTATACTCACGATATTTCTATGTTACCATAATGTATTTTTAGAACAACGCGTCTGTGTACCGTAGATCTGTTACTATTGTGTACAATCCGGTGAGGTTGATTTTAATATAACCTGAAGAAGAAATATTTCAAACTACATCAAATTTTCTTGGAAAAAAAAATTTCTCTAGCGTCATGGATATTCTAAGGCTGCTTGCAAAAATCACTGAGATCCAACAGGTAGTTTTCGAGAAAATCAATTTCAAACGTGCTCACGAATTAATGGACAGACTATATTAACACTTGTCAGGAATAAATAAGAATGAACTCATAGAATTAAGTAAAATTACAAGAAATCTTACAGTGTTCTATCAAACATATATAAAAATTAGTCCCAATTTAACATGAATTTTCCATATCCCGTCTGAGCTAGTCGGCCTTATGTTGCCGGTGACCGTGGAGAAAATAAAGAAACAAATAATAAAGCAAAGACAATGGGTATAACCCATCTGTTACGCAACCCCATGAAGGGTAGGTATGTGTAACACATGCACAGGAAGGATATATCTCTATGTGCTAGGTTGTTTTTCAATGTAACTAAACTGTTTCTGTTTTTCCTGTTACAAAATGTTAAGTGAGATATTTATAAAACATATCTAGGTCACATAAACACACGTGACAGTACCTGGTATTGAATAGAATCTAACCATTCCTGTTTAGTAGCGTTAAGGCATTTGAACGTGTGGTTCGTGTTTTCTTCCTCAGCCATCTCTGGTCATGCGCTTAATTTACTGTGGACCACAAACTGGGCAGTCAGCTTCAGGTCTGTCAGGTTTTCCCAAAGCTTAGTTTTCAGGTCGACTGGGTGTGAAACTAAAGTCTGATGGTTGGTATGTATACAATTTGTCGGTGATCTTTCTGATGTATTCTCAATAGTCACGATTTATAACGTAGTTTACAACATCAAGTTATGTTATGTTATGCAATCAACGTTACGGTACAATGGGCATTCCCATCCGTGCTCTGTCCTCCGATACAGCAGCTATCCTTACGTCCATTTACTTCCACCGTACCCATGAGAAGTTGATTAGCATACATAAAGTGTTTTTATAGTCGTCTCTACAGAATAAATCAGTGATTGTGCTGTAACTGTTGGTATGTTAACTTGTGATTGACTATCATAGACTGTAAATTGTGATAGTTTTATTCCCTTTCAAATTCTTCTTCTTCTTTGAACGCTCCATATTGATTAATTGTTAACCACTCTTTGCGATTTGTATGTGATCTGAGCATAAGAGTGATTGTGCGTTGTGTCAGTTATGCGCCTAAGAGTAAGCCAGCACATCCGATTTCTGGGACACTTTTTATTTACGAAGATTGCTTCTCTAGCCTCCTACCTCAATCGCCTCTAATTACATACCTTGTAGGTCGCCGTGTTACTAATCATTTGCTCCCCCGTGAGTCCGGCAAAGTACGGACGACTTTGATATTGAAAATAGTGATAGAAGACACATTGGGATTGTATTACATCCTGCTGTTAGTTGTTCATCTTGGTTGTGATAGTAATTACATTGTGTTTTCATTACATCCTGAAGTTCATATTTGAGAGCAGGTATTGTATTGTTCAGTTACATAACACTGTATGGTCGACTTTACTCACAGAGACTGCTGTGTGTGTTTCACAGTTTTAATTTGATGAAGCTATTGTATTTTAAACAATAAAAAATATCAATAATTGTGATATTAATATATTCAACTCCTACTGTTATATATTACACAAAGCTTTTCTCCATACCGCTCTATCCTACACAACTCCCTCAAGTTAGTTTTAATTAAGATTTGATTATTCATTATGTTTGCTTATGTGATACCATACATACGCGTCAATTTATTAAGTATCACCGAAGGCACCCCTCGGTTTTCTCCAGATCTGATCTGATCGGCTATGAGAACCTCAGAGTTGTTTCTGTACATCGCCCAATCTCTTCTTTGGAATTTAGTCCGAAATTGTTCGCCTCCTTGAGTAACGTTGGTTTCATGGTTTTCTTACGCGTCGTTTCTTTCTTGAAACTTTTGCTTCTCACTTCAATGCCTGCTCTGTGATTCTTTGCTAATTTCTTCTCAGAGTATTCAAATATTCACAAAATAGATGAGACTGCAGTAAAACTATTTGATTGGCAAAACACGTAATCACAAAGTACTGTAGTTTTACAAATTACAAAAACAATGACTGACATAACTCATAGTATTCACAACATATCTCTATCTTCTACTTCTTATACTTGTAGTTGAGTAGATATTTCTCTTATATCATCACTTCTCCTGAATTCTCTCATTTTATGTTCATGCTTTTCATTGATATCCTTCCCCCCAAATGTATTTAACTTACTTTCTATGTCTCTAGCCATTTTCCAACTCTCGCTGGCATATGTTAGGTAGGACTGATACAACATTTGAATTGAAGATTTGTAATTTAGTTTTAAAACTATATAACTTGCATATTTTATTTATATTTTTAAAAGCTGATGCTGCTTTGACAATTCGTAGAATAATTTCTTTTTTTTTTTAAATCTCCCAATCATCAAACTTGCTACTGAGATAGAAGAGCTGCTCTGTTATTTTACCATTTTGGTTACCATGGTGATATCTGCATTACTTGCCATAGGTGTCTTCATTATATTTGTCTTTTCATAGCTTATCTGCAGTCCATCTTTTGATTCAATGAATGATAAGTTATATCTTTTTCTTTGAATATGTTGATTCTTTTCAACGTAACAATACAATATTTTCTGCAAAATACACATCTTCAATTTGACTATTTTCTTCTCAATCGATGTCAGTTTCGCCCCTGCAACATTTTCTCATCATCCAGTCAAATAATCACTCCAAACAATAGCGGAGGTAAAATACGATCTTGCTTTACTCTGGTTTCAACCATAAACCTGTCGCTTTGGCCATCGTCAGTCTGGACTGCAAACTGTGAACCACCATGCAAACATATCGTGATAGTATTTTACTTTGAATTAATTGTGTTTTTTTGTGCGTT
This sequence comes from Arion vulgaris, assembly GCA_020796225.1. NCBI lineage: Eukaryota > Metazoa > Mollusca > Gastropoda > Stylommatophora > Arionidae > Arion > Arion vulgaris. The sequence continues at coordinate 4,154,197 of CM036768.1, read as the reverse complement.
CCTTATGTGGAAAAACACACATTGTATTTGTGTTAAAGCGACATTTAAAGCGATAGACCGTCAGAATTTATTACAAGATATCTTGAAAGAGTTTATTGCTATATATTTCTTTCGCCCCCTATGAATTCAGTAGTAGTTCTGACGCATCTGGCTGATTTTTGGGTGAAAGCTTGCTTTTATAGTCACCATTGCTGCTTTTAATATCAGTTTACAGCTCTGTTATCAGTTATGTGAGGACTATTAACATAGCACTCGGACATGTCCAGGTGCTCGATCTCACTCAGCCGGACATGTCCATAGGTGCTCCGATCTGCACTCAGCTCTCTTCTTCATGTATGGCTAGGCCCTACTCCTCTTTTCCTGCGGTTTCCAAACAGTGCCTCTCTTGCAACGCTTCCGATCGGTCTTCTCAATGTATGACCTATCCATCGCTAGTGTCTCTCCCTGAGCTATTTCTCCACTGGTATCTGTTTAGTTCTTTCGCTGAGTTCCTCGTTCGTAATCTTATCATACTATCTCAGTCCCTCTATTCTAGTAAACATCCATTTATAAAGGTTTGTAGTTTTCTGGTGGTTTCTTTTGTTATCCTCTATGTTTCTGAGCAGCACTGACTTCACATTTGATTGAAAGATTCCTAGCTTTGTGTTTGTTTTGATCTTCTTTGACTTCCATAACAAATCCATTACTTAGTCTTTTTGAATCATCATTACTTTGTTGAATATATTTCTTTATTTCTAACATCACATAGAGTACGTTAACTTTCTGCTTCGAGCAGACTAGTGAAATTGTCACGATTTGAGAGAGACATATTATGTTAAGTCTAGCTATTGCTGTTATATACATTTTTTATAAGAATGTCTAGAGAAGAAAATTGCATACATTCACATGTAGCCATTGAATTGAGTTACTAATTATATGCAGTCACATGTAGCCAATGAGTTGAGTTACTAATTACATGCAGTCACACGTAGCCATTGAATTGAGTTACTAATTACATGCAGTCACACGTAGCCATTGAATTGAGTTACTAATTACTAATTAGGGATGGATCGGTAGTTCGTCACGAAAAGTCTGCATGGGCCTTCTCTGCAAGCTCATGTGGCAGAATGGTCAAGGAAGCCAGTGGTGCATTCAGTATGACAACAAGCAGCATGACAATGGAGGTACTGGTGGTGACCAATGCACTACTCTGGCTAGAGCCACAAAACTACACTCATGCGTGCATTTTGAGTGACTCATTGAGTATGATCCGAAAGGTGGAGGCCGGTTCGGTGCACAGGCAATGGACTGAATCACTGCAGGCGTCAACAATTTGCAGAATTACACTTGTCTTTGTTCCGGGGCACATGGGTGTCGTTGGCAATGAGAGAGCAGACAGGCTGACTTGCTCTGCCGCTATATCAGACGGCCAGCCAATGGACTGAACTGACATCGTGAACGCCCTCACAGAGCGTGGCCGCAGAGAAGACCTTCATCTAAACCAATCCACGTCAACTTCTAGATTGCCAGAACTGGGTTTGAAGATTGGTGTGGCAAGAAAAGAACGGTACAACAGGTATACGAGTCGGCTCATCAATCAAAATAGAACTGGTACGGTCAGTCGCTGGACGCTGTTGGAGATATTGCGAAGGAGATCGGAGCACCTATGGACATGTCCGGAGTGCAATGAAGATATTCCAAACTGAAACTGAAACTGAAACTAATTGCATGCAGTCACATGTAGCCATTGAGATACTCATTGCATGCAATCACATGTAGCCATTGAGATGCTAATTACATGCAGTCACATGTAGCCATTGATATGCTAATTACATGCAGTCACATGTAGCCATTGAATTGAGTTATATATTTTCAGACAAGTTAAGTAAATACATTAACAATATTATCACCAAGAGCACATGACAATATCAGATAACGGAATGTGTTGTAAAATAATTTCGGTAAGAAGGAAGTAAAAAGGAAACGAATAAGATAGACTTGGCGGGTTACCGATAAAATAGTGATTGTCCCTGGATAGGAATAACAGGAAATTGACAATAAGATATGACGAAGTCTGTTCCGTTTGCTGACACTGGCAACGCGACAGCAGTGGACTGACACTGGCAACGTGACAGCAGTGGACTGACACTGGCAACGTGACAGCAGTGGACTGACACTGGCAACGTGACAGCAGTGGACTGACACTGGCAACGTGCCAACAGTGGACTGACACTGGCAACGTGCCAACAGTGGACTGACACTGGAAACATGCCAGCAGTGGACTGACACTGGCAACGTGACAGCAGTGGACTGACACTGGCAACGTGCCAGCAGTGGACTGACACTGGCAACGTGACAGCAGTGGACTGACACTGGCAACGTGACAGCAGTGGACTGACACTGGCAACGTGACAGCAGTGGACTGACACTGGCAACGTGACAGCAGTGGACTGACACTGGCAACGTGACAGCAGTGGACTGACACTGGCAACGTGACAGCAGTGGACTGACACTGGCAACGTGCCAGCAGTGGACTGACACTGGCAACGTGACAGCAGTGGACTGACACTGGCAACGTGACAGCAGTGGACTGACACTGGCAACGTGACAGCAGTGGACTGACACTGGCAACGTGACAGCAGTGGACTGACACTGGCAACGTGACAGCAGTGGACTGACACTGGCAACGTGACAACAGTGGACTGACACTGGCAACGTGACAGCAGTGGACTGACACTGGCAACGTGACAGCAGTGGACTGACACTGGCAACGTGACAACAGTGGACTGACACTGGCAACGTGACAGCAGTGGACTGACACTGGCAACGTGACAGCAGTGGACTGACACTGGCAACGTGACAGCAGTGGACTGACACTGGCAACGTGACAGCAGTGGACTGACACTGGCAACGTGACAGCAGTGGACTGCAGTACCGTCATTAAATGATAATGTCAGATTTGTTACTTATACGATGTTACATTATCGTTCTTCTTCTCTTCCACCATTGACTTCTTTATAGAAGTGTTGCCGGGGTGAAACGTAGTGATCTTGTGTGTGCTTGTTCTTCTCTTCCACCATTGACTTCTTTATAGAAGTGTTGCCGGAGTGAAACGTAGTGATCTTGTGTGTGCTTGTTCTTCTCTTCCACCATTGACTTCTTTATAGAAGTGTTGGGAGGAAACGTAGTGATCTTGTGTGTGCTTGTTCTTCTCTTTCACCATTGACTTCTTTATAGAAGTGTTGGGAGTGAAACGTAGTGATCTTGTGCGTGCTTGTTCTTCTCTTCCACCATTGACTTCTTTAAAGAAGTGTTGTGGGAGAAACGTAGTGATCTTGTGTGTGCTTGTTCTTCTCTTCCACCATTTACTTCTTTATAGAAGTGTTGGGAGGAAACGTAGTGATCTTGTGTGTGCTTGTTCTTCTCTTCCACCATTGACTTCTTTATAGAAGTGTTGGGATGGAAACGTAGTGATCTTGTGTGTGCTTGTTCTTCTCTTCCACCATTTTCTTTATAGAAGTGTTGGGATGGAAACGTAGTGATCTTGTGTGTGCTTGTTCTTCTCTTCCACCATTTACTTCTTTATAGAAGTGTTGGGATGGAAACGTAGTGATCTTCTGTGTGCTTGTTCTTCTCTTCCACCATTGACTTCTTTATAGAAGTGTTGGGATGGAAACGTAGTGATCTTGTGTGTGCTTGTTCTTCTCTTCCACCATTTACTTTTTATAGAAGTGTTGGGATGGAAACGTAGTGATCTTGTGTGTGCTTGTTCTTCTCTTCCACCATTGACTTCTTTATAGAAGTGTTGGGAGGAAACGTAGTGATCTTGTGTGTGCTTGTTCTTCTCTTCCACCATTGACTTCTTTATAGAAGTGTTGGGAGGAAACGTAGTGATCTTGTGTGTGCTTGTTCTTCTCTTCCACCATTGACTTCTTTATAGAAGTGTTGGGAGAAACGTAGTGATCTTGTGTGGCTTTTTTAAGGCGTTTTGTAAGCTGATATTCATTTTTGTAAGGCTATTCTTGATGCCGTCGCTCCATCTTTTGCGTGGTCTTCATCTTGCTTTATACTCATTATACTTTTCCTGTGTGGCTCTCTGTGGTAGGCGATATCAGGGCATTATTGTCAGGTAATCTGTTTAATCTGTTGTTCTAGTATGGATTGCATGACTGGTTTCACATCCAGTCTTTTTCTGATTTCTTTATTTCTAATTTTGTCTTATTGTCACACCTGCAGCTCTTCTAAGACACCTCATCTCTGTCGTTATGATATCCCGCTCATTAGCTGCTGTTATTGGTCACGTTTGACACTGGTAACATAGTGTTGGCCAGAAAATCGTTCTTATGAGATGTGCTTTAGCTTTTAGCAGTATCTCTTTATGTGACAACAGTTGTGTTAACTGTCCCAGTACCTGGTTAACTTTTGTGCAACGATTGCTGATTTCGCTATCAATACTTCCATCTGCTGTGAAAATTGCTCAGTATTTGGCCTCAATTGTTTGTTTTATGTCTACTTTCTGGTGTTTTATTTCTACGTTCTGGAGTTTAATTTCTACGTTCTGGAGTTTAATTTCTACGTTCTGGAGTTTAATTTCTACGTTCTGGAGTTTAATTTCTACTTTCTGGTGTTTTATTTCTACGTTCTGGAGTTTTATTTCTACGTTCTGGAGTTTTATTTCTACTTTCTGGTGTTTTATTTCTACGTTCTGGAGTTTTATTTCTACGTTCTGGAGTTTTATTTCTACGTTCTGGAGTTTAATTTCTACGTTCTGGAGTTTTATTTCTACGTTCTGGAGTTTTATTTCTACGTTCTGGAGTTTTATTTCTACTTTCTGGAGTTTTATTTCTACTTTCTGGTGTTTTATTTCTACGTTCTGGAGTTTTATAATGTAACAGTACTGTTACAAATAAATCATAGGAGAAATGACAGCAGTTTTAATATGCAAACATGTCACCATGAACACAAAAAGAGTAGTATTATTATCATCTGTTGTACCTATTTCAACACAATCTTTCCCCCAACATTATGCTATCAGTACCAAACATGGACGCTAACATTAAACGATAGAAGAAAACTAGTCACGACAGAGAAGAAGTGTCTACGCAGGGAGTAACAAGAAGAAACCGGTTGAGAAATGGAGACATCAGGAAAAAAGTGGGTACAACATCAGTACTGAACTTCTTCAAAGAATGAAGTGGTTTGGCCACTTAATAAGAATGCATCCAAACTCCACAGTATACAGAGTCTTCTACAACAGAACATCGGGAAAGAAGGCAAGAGGAAGACGACGGAAAAGATGGTTAGATGGCGTAGCAGAATCCTGTGAAAGAGCAAAGATAACAACCACACAAGCCACCAGAACAGCGCAAGACAAAAACAGAAAACCACGACACTGGGCAACAACCCGGTAGCAGTGTGACGACAAAAGAAGAAGAAGACTGAACTTCTTCAAGAAACAACAAATTAAATGGTTTGGTCACGTAAGAAGATTACCAACAGACAGTGCGCCTCAAAGAGCAGTTCTACTTCGATACAATGGATGCAAAGCAAAATGCCGTACTCGCAAAAGTTGGACCTAAACAAATAATTCAGTTTTTCTTCTTCTTTAAATGTTCCATATCGATCACTTGTTAACTCTTATTATACGACGGGCCTACTGAATAGATCATTTTAATATTTAAACTATTAACTTATTAGGATAGCTTCCCTAGGCCCCTATCTTGGTCATCTCTTACGACATGTCTTGTAGGTCGCAGTGTTACTATTTTGTCCTCCCTTTGAGAGCCCCGGGCAACACAAGGGAAATTATTTAGTGAAAGATACTATTTAAGAAGCCCACATAAAAATGCGTTCTATAAATCTCTTGTTGTCCTGACGCTGTATGGCTAAGCAGGATAAGAGAACAGAAAGAAGGCGACATTACTGTTGTTACTCATCCCATATTACATCTGGTACATACGTGACAGGAAATGAAATGGCAGATACATTATCTTGCGCGACATTCACTTCAAGTGGGACAAGTAGGCATCATATGACGGATATCATAATTTCAGCCTGTTGCAATTATGAGTAAGCAGAGTAAGGGACACTTGATATGATGTTGGAAAAGACTTCCTCAAAGGCATCAGCAGAACAGACCAGGTTATTATATTTCGCCTACGTACCAGACACTGCAGACTGAACAGACACTTAATTAGACTATGACTATGTCAAACAGCTCTCTGCCAGTGCACAGCCAGACAACTGGCCGGGTATTCCCTGACCTAGATAAGAAAAGGGATCTGGAAATTACAGATGTTTGATAGAACACTGCAAGCTTTTTGCAATTTTACTAAATTATGTGAGTCTATGGTTATTTATTGGTGAAAAGTATTTATAATATTGATATTCCTTATTGTTAAACTTAACTTCTTGCTTAATATGACTTCGAGTTAGCATTTTATGTTGATTTTAAAATGAATTCGTCTATATACACCAATACTGGAATGTGAGGTCACGTGGTGTATGTAGTTGGGGTCTGATTTCCCACAATTTTACCTGAGCCTGAAGGCCCAGTAGTTTATAGTTGGCTCTGGCCAGTGTCAGCAAACGGAACTGACTCCGGAAAAAATATAACTATGTAAACGGTGCGCAGCTGTACTTAATGATACCCTGATCCTTGACTTGATGACCTAAATTGCAAATACCACTGAAGTCGAAATAAGGCTCACCTAAATAGCGAGGGACACTGGTAATAAGGATAGCAAATCACGCGAAAATCATTCAGAGATACCACGTTAGGCAGCATGGCTACGCATATATTTATATTGCAAAACAAAACGAAAACAAAAATAGAGAATAAATGAAGATGTCAACTATTTAAGATGTTTTGTATGATGTACTGAACGATATTTTTGACCTCTATTCGAGTCACTCTTTTTCAATTTGAGGCTTAGTACTAAGAAAAAAAAGTACCTGATAAATCTCAAATAATCAAATGCTGGACAGAACAGTTCTATTCTGTAATAAAAAAAACCTTTGACAAATTCTGATAAAACTTATTTTGGTGGTGTTAATTTGCCCGCTATGTACTCAGATGTAGTCAAGACGACTAATATGTCACCTCTCTCTGAATTTTGCGTAAAGTCTTCCTTTCCTTATCACAAGTGTCTCTTGCTATTCAAGCGAGCTTTATTCTGACTTTTGAGGTACTTGTAATTTATATCCCCAAGTAAAGAATGAGTTTCCTGTTGTCTAAACTGCGTACTGTGTGCATCGCGAGAGCATTGAAAGCGGTAATTGTTGGAGAGCTTAGAGTAGATAAAAGGGATGTTCTTCGGTTTCTTGACGACCTACTGTTGATTGAGGACACTAAAATGACGTTGAATCAATAGAGCGACTTAGGGAGTTTGGAATTACGCGTTGTACAACTAGAGCTTGATGTATGAGAGGCAGGGATAGAAGTGTGTTTAACCGGCGAGCCACTGGAACCATAAGTATGTATACCATTTGAAAGTTGTTGGGGAAGAATGAGCACCTATAGGTCAGCCCGGGGTTATGTGACGTCACTTCAGTAACCAATAACTGTTAAAGGGGGAGACTGCAGTAAAACGTGGTACCAATAACTGTATGCACACTGGCAATATTTAACCGAAGATAGACTCGAACTCGGGACGGTTTCGACGGTAGGTGTTACACGCGCAGCGTGCTATCAACTTTGTTATCAGTGAATCTGCTAAAACATATAACACATACATACTTTCACACAGTGAATCTGCTAAAACATATAATACATACATACTTTCACACAGTGAATCTCAAAACATATAATACATACATACTTTCACACAGTGAATCTGCTAAAACATATAACACATACAGACTGTCACACAGTGAATCTGCTAAAACATATAACACATACATACTTTCACACATTGAATCTCAGATCGTGCTTTGCTACATTTCCTAAACATGTCTGTTACCAGCATAGCCCATGGGGTGGTGAAGCAAAGACTCTAGCTATATGCTTCCTAGCCTTGACATCTGATGTATCCTTGTTTTCTTGACATTCATTGTGTGGTCTCTGCAGCGTACAGGTTAGATGCTCGCCTCTAGTGCTAAAGATAACCGGTTCACTCCCTCATGGAGCCATGGGGATATTTTTCCAGAGATCCGTGATCTCAGTGTAGGTGAGATCGAGTTCCTAGTCCTATCGGAGACAGACGATGAAACGTAGGTCCCGCATTCAATTTGAGCACGTAAGAAGTACCATTGACAGTTCAAAACTGAACAGTGCAGGCTGGAAAACCGCTGCCCGGGCAACATTCATTATAAAAAAGATGTAAATTAAAATTCCTACATAAATCTCTTCACCATCTTCAAAATTACATCGGGGACACTTGCCGGTGCTACGGAGTTTGCTCACTGTCGCTGAGATCTTTCTGTGTAAAAAGAGATCGGAGCACACATGGTTACTCACCGAAGTGCAATGATGATAGTCCTATCAATCAATTAATCAATCAATGACATTCAATCTAACCAACAGAAATGCAGGACCCTAAGTTTCGATGTGCATGATCACCTACGCCAGCTGAATGCACGTAACAGGTACAGAGACTGTTGACTAACCTTCCTGGCTCCTTTAGCCTTTTTGTTTGTAACAACTCTTCTTAAACACTTCATTTATGCTCCTTGAACCATCCGTTAGTAATTATATTTAACTTAAGACACATTCTTTCTGTATTGTTGAAGTTGACACCTGGCGACTTTTCTACGCAACCATTTTAAGTGAACATATTTGTCTATGACCTAGACATGTTGAGTCAAGATCTTCTACGTGTAGGCTTAATAGCTGTACGCCTGTGCGTTTCCCACTTATGCTTCCTCGACGTTTCATATTAAGCACACACCAAATATGGACCACAGCAACCACAGGAATGTCATTCCTTCCTTGCGCATTTGTACTGAAACAAGGATGTATCATATGTTTATAGGTAGGCTTGTCTGTTGTAACAAATATTAGGGGGTATCTGTGATGCTTGTCTATCATTGCAAAGGTACTTGGTTCGCTTCCTAGTGGAACAACCAGGATATTTTTTCAGAGATGCCTGTTTTCAGTGTAGGTGAGATCGAGTTCCTAGTCCTATCGGAGACGGATGATAAAACATAGGTCCCGTCTTCAAGTTGAGCTTCTTCTCTTCTTCTTCGAAGAACTACATAGAGACCACTTTTTAAACACTCTTTGTGATTTGTATGTGATCTGAGCCTAAGAGTGATTGTGCGTTGTGCACGCTATGCGCCTACAAGTAGGCCAGCATATCCGATTTCTGCGACGCTTTTTTATTTACTAGGGTAGCTTTCCTAAGCTCCTACCTTTTTTTATTCGATCCAGAAGCACTTGAGCTATCAGCTCTTCTGCGCCATGGACATCGTAACTCTTCGGCTCGGTGCCATGGACATCGTAACCCTTCGGCTCGGTGCCATGGACATCGTAACCCTTCGGTTCGGTGCCACGAACCCCGTAAATCTGGAGAACCTGTGGCTTTTCTTCCAGCCCGTGGAAATGAACCGCACTCACAGGGAGCTTCACACCCGTCGTCCAACGCGCTACGAACTGGGCAGGTTCCTACCTCAGTCCCCTCTTACGGCATGCCTTGTAGGTCGCAGTGTCACTATTCTTTGTTCTCCCCCATCCCCTGTAGACCCCGGCAACCCAGGGCGAAAAGTTTAGCAATTGAAGAAGCCTTGGCAGTTCAAAATCAAGCAGAGAATTCTGAAATGAATGCCTCAATTCTTTGAGAGCGAACTGTACTCATACACAAATAAATTAGGACTGTCTCGACTTCTATTATCATATTTCATTTTATGATTGATCTCCACTGATTTCATTCGTTTGTATTAGCATACCCAATATTCATACCATCGTTTATGCATGTAGTACCGCTTTTTAGTGCGGTGTAGGACATGTGGGACGTGAGCCGAAGTAATTCAATGGTCGCATGGCTTGTGCTGTCGTCGCGAAGTTGTTCAGGTTAGGATTTTCATTTATGCACACAATCTACACAAATTCTTGTCTTTACC